>RJWT010034972.1:0-13562 GCA_004365215.1 Cuniculus paca
CTTGGAAAAACTATTTTAAGTTAGTTTGAAGCCAAACTGAAAAACAAAATTTCCTTTTCCCTCTTATGTTTGGCTTGCAAAGCGCAGAGTAGTAAAATTTTGATAAATAGAGATTAGAATAAAATTTTGGTTTCTTTTGTAGGAAAGGCATATGTTGCATTTTAGTTTGAAAATTTGGATAATTTTAAACTGTGAAAATCATCAAACACTTAGCTATGATTGGGAGCTATTCACATCAGTGCCAACTCTTGTAGACAAAACACTTCAAACCATGTATTCTGTTTTTAAGAAGCTTGGCTTATTGTATTCTAGAAATATGAAAACACAAACACAATTTTAAAGGATCAAGACATAGTTTAGAAACTGCTAACATTACCAGTCATCTATTTATTATATCATACTGAAGCAAGTCCAAGTGAAAAGGAAGTAAATTAATGCCTAATAAAACAAAATGCATTACAGCATTTCTTATAGATATACAAAAGATTATGGGATAAGTATTGTGGAGTTCAAATTGCTGTTTATTTTCCCCAAATATTAAATACTGTACCTAAATCAGTGGAGAAACAGAAATTTTAGGTAGCTTCAGTTTCATAGAACACAGCTCCTGACTACCATTTGATTTCTCTGTAATAAAAGATTTATATGTTGATTTTTCCATTATCCTTATATTGACTTCCTTGTTGCTCACAGAATTAACACAAAAAACTGATGAAAAACTGGTAATGACAGCTTGTCAAGAAGTATTGTAAATCATTTTATTGAACTATATCATTCACTTTCTATTTGCAAGTCATAACGATTGATTCAGGAGTATAGCTGTGTTTGGTCCATGGTACAGCCTAATAGAAACTTCATACCTGAAAACGTACATTATTATTGTAAATGTGGATTTTGTAAGGCACTAAAGATGAAATTAGACACATCACTAGTTATTAGTAGAAAAAAATAACCTGGATGTCATATCTTGCTGTTCTGAGATTATTAGCAAATGCTAAGGCTTTGTATCAGTCAGCTTCCCAGCAGGAAATGGATTACACTGTCATGTTGGGAATTTGAAAAGAGCTTAGAGAAAGCATACATGAAGATATAGCAAAATTTTGCAAAGGCAGAGAAATCCTACAGTAGCATGTGAACTGTTATTAACTTTAAACCTGAGAAGACAGAGTTACAGGAATCAAGAAAGGAAAAAGTATCCAGGGACATAAATATCATCTTTCCCTCTTTTAAACCTCCAGAAAGTTTTTCTTTTAATCGTGTCTAACCAGTTGCTAGAACACTAAGAAGTTTGTTGACGCATTGCCACTGGTCAAAGGTAGGACTTGGAAGACTGAAGAAGCAGAATGACATAGGGAAATATCTAACTTGGCCTGTATATAGCAATTTTTCATAGTGGAAATTTTTGCATTGGTTAAGATTATTTGCATTTTTTAACCAATATGCAAAACTTTCACAGCAAAGATACTATATTTTAGTTTACAAGACAATTATAATGCACTCCCATATTAATTAGTCTCTTAAATTTCCCATGAAGTAGAAGTCAAGTGCTTTCATCCCTACTTTACAAAATAGCAGAAGACAGGTAGTTGGGAAGTGGTAGAACAGAAGCCAACTTTATATTCTATTTCACGTCCGGTACTATACCTGCTACTTTATAGTTGTTAAAAATAATTGAAGGTGTTTATTTCTTTCCATAATAATTATTAAATACAATTCTGAGATCTAACCCATGCTAGGCAAGGGCTCTCCCACTGAGCTATACTTTAATTGTATTTTTTTGACAGCCTTAACTTGCCCTCAATTAAATGGTTATTTCATTGGTCAAGCAGCCACATTAGTTGTACAATTTGATGTGTACTTGACTATTAATTAAACTAATGACTTAAATTTATAATCAATTCTCTGATAGGTAAGCTGAAAGGCAACAGTCTTGAATCCAATAGAGGCTCTTTCATCTGCTTAAAAGTATTAGAGATTTTCTCTATGAACTATAGTTTATTATAATTATAATTATTGGTACATGTTTGAGGGGAATAGCTTCATTTTATTTTCATTGCTCAGATTTTGTCTTCATAGTGCCTAAATTACGTAGTGTGAAATAAGGCGGACTCCTTCCTGAGGTTGTGTTAAAAATTTAAAGGCAGAGAAATGATTTATCATTCAGAGAAGTCCTCAGTTAAAGCTATATTTTTATAGGCACCATCAGAGCATAAATGACCTAAGTGTGCAGCCCCAAGGTATGTCACTTAGTGTGACATTGTGGACAGAACCCTGAGTAATAAGTGAGACCTGGTTCTAACAAATTATGAGAATATAATATTCTTATTCTCCACCACATTCCTGTTGGACAGTCTGGAGTTTTATCCTAAAAAATTATCTACTTCAATTATTCTTTCATTTTACATTTCTTTGGGTAAAAATTACCAATTTGGTGTGAAGATAGAAATAGAGTCTTGTGTGTTGTTTAAAAGCAAATAAAACCAAAGCTTGGTCTCTGTAATGGCAATTTTAGTAAATTAGCAAAATATAAGCATAATATTCCAATTTGATGTCTTGATAATTTAGAATAAGTATTATAGATTTCACATACTACTCAAAAAGATCAGAATACAACTGCAGTGTAGTGTTGACAGGCTAAATAAAAAAATAACTGATTTTTATAGTGTTAATTATAATAACACATAGAAACATTGATATTTTAAAAACATACCTGACTACCTATGAAACTCTTTAAGCACTTTTAAATTACAATGGATTTCTAGTAGAGCACTGACCAAGAAATAATCATTTAACACTTTTTAAGGAAAAACAAAATATCTTAATATTTCACACATTAAAAACATTGTACAAAAAAATTTACTGAGTTTTTAGTATGTAAAATTCACCAGCATGTAAATCTATTAAATATTGAGAATGCTGAATTTAGTTTTTCATATTATTTGTAATTATTTCTATTCGGGGATCTCTATAAAGACTAATTATTTGGTTGTTTAATATAGATATTGGGAAGCATCTGAATTAAAAAAGAAAAATGAGTGAAGACTCATCTCTACTCCAGCCGTGGGGTATCCTATCTGAGAGAGAATGGAACTATCTTAACTGCCTGCATTTACCACTTCCCATTGGATTTATATGTTTGTAGAGAAATCTCATCCTAATCTTGAATTGTATTTCCAATACCACATCTAAGTGAGGCTTTCTCGAGAGCTCCCAAATGCATTGTTTAATACTCTCTAATGTCTCTTCTCTATCTCCATTTAACTGATCTTTTGATCCCTTGAAAAATGTGATTCTTTAGGACTGAGTTACATTCATGATATTCTTTGTTCCTGGAGCACATTCTACCTCATTATTCACCTTTAAAATACAGTTCAATATGTTTTGCTTTGGAAACTTTCTCTCAAGATGTAGCTCCATCTATATCTTTCATTTTCTAATCTAGCCTCCAGTTCAGGAGATAATTATTAGGTAATTGTCACATTTATGTTAGAATCATCCTTACTGCAATTTCCATAAGAGCATGAATTTTATCTAATTGCTAACATTTGAACAATTCCTGACATTGATTTAATATTAAATTTTAATATAAATGTCTTTTTTTCTGTTCTCTGTAGAGCTACATTTTTTTTCATAGAATTTTTATGTTTAAAGGCTTAAAACAACACAAGGTAGTTAAACTCTCAAAGCACACCAGATTAAACTTTCCTGATATTTAGGATTATGAAATTGATGAATTAGCCATAAATCTGTAAAATACTTCAAGGTAAATAAAGAAGAAAAAAGAAAGACTACAAAAAATAACAGAGAAAAAAGCACATGGCAGTTTTTATGGGTCCAGGATCACTACAAACTACATTGCAGTTCAAGGGGACAGTTGTCTTATTTCTGATTGTTGGAAATTCTCCAAACCGAAGTTACATGCTAATACACCCATATAATACCTTGATTTTGCAGGCTGAATACTTGCTATAGCATTTATTCTTTTTTATTCTATTTCACACCCTTGAAGGGAAATATTGAGAACAAATGTTAAGTCATTTGATTTATTTTACTATGAATTTCTTTCCTTTAAGATTATAAATCAGGCTCTTGTTGTCACTTTAATGCAGAAAGCGTTCTTTTGTGTTCATAATATAGATCAAGATGTAATTTAAGTTGAATCTTGTCAAGGTAACTCCTTTTTAAACTATGAGAAGAGACTTGGCTGTAGCTCAAAACTAATGGGAGTCATATTTTATAATAAAATGCAATTTGTTAGTAATAGAGGCTTTGCTACTTCTTGCAGTCACCACATGCACAAATTCTTGTCAGTTTTCACAGCTAATGTATTTTTTGTCAAGTCATAAGCAATTTTAAAAAAGTCTCTACTTAATACTGTAGAAGCTGAAAATTCTAATTTTCTAAAGGAAGCAGTGCAAATAGAGATCTTAGCCTGGAGGTATAAGATATAAGATGTCTGCCTATCATAGGAATCTCATTCTGAAAATAAAGACCATCAGAAAGTGGAGTAGTGTGAATATGAAATTGAACAAACCTTCAAACTGAACATAAAGGGTGTCATATTTCTAGTACTTTCCCTCTTACTCATATTTTATAAAGGAATCTTTCAACTGATCAAATGTAAAAAGATGACAAGATGTAATTTATATTGTTCACATCTGCTATTTAATGACTTCTATGAGGAATAAAAGCTAATTTTATTTGTGTTTGCATACGCTGTGGACACATGTCTCATGTTGCTTTTAAGTCTTTTAAGATGACTTGTCTACATTGTAGAGTTAGATATTGATGCAATGCTGTACCAAAAGTTTCAGGAAAACCAGATAAACTTTTATATTCTGCGATTGTCAATGTAATAAAGTCAAAGCTATACTGCATGTAAAAACACCAATGAGAGGAATAAATGGGTAAGTGGGAAAAGTTCACTTGAACATTATTGATTACATTTTATCATCCTCTCTTCTTTATTTTTAAAAAATTTTATGAGTTTATGGAAAAAAAAGGTCAACTCAGCTTAGAACTTTAACTTTCTGAAACTCAACTGACTTTTCCTTTTTTTACAATGTATAGGATTTCCAAGCCTGCTACTGGCTTAAAAATGGGTTTTCAATGAATTGCAACAATTCAGAGACAAACATTTAGCTTTCAATACTTTGAATTATGCACATCTCCCATGTTCCATTTTTGTACCTAGACATTTTTCAAGAAAAACTCATTTCCATATTAGTTAACTGTAAGCCTTTAGAAAAGATTTGTCATATAATGTTAAAATTTGTAATAAGCAAGCCATACAAATCTAAAATCTAAAGATTTCAGTAAACAAAACACAAATTTCCTTCCAAATCTCATAAAGTAACATTCTATCATGACTCAAATTTATTATATTTTTATGATAGCAAAATCTATGTACGAACCTTATATCCAGAAAAAGATAGAATGATTGCATATATAAATTTTAGTCATATTCTGTAGGGAGGTTTATATGGTGTGGATTAAAAATATTAATTTGCTTTTTATGCCACCATGATTTGATATTTTCTGTTATTTCTTCCAATATATCCTGTGTTTTAATTTCCATTCGATCACCAGGATACAATCCACTGCTAATTAGAAATAATCTGGAGATCTTTGGTTGCCACAGAATATTCAAAAAGATGAACAGCATTGACAGTTTCCTCCTAAAATGTGTAAAATCTTGCTTCTGATTGCCACTTTCATAACTGACTGGAGTACATGCAATGAATTTGAGCTCATAACTACATTAACTCGGATAAAGCAAGAGATCACAGGCAAGGGAGGATTCTCACCAGATTAAGATTTAATGGTACTATTTTAAAAGAATGACAGGGAACTTTCAACTTCAAAGTACTTTTGCATTTCCTTCTCAAATTAGAAATGATTACAGAAGATGTGGAGAAAGAAACTTTCCACACTTAAGGAGAATGTAAATTAGTACAATCACAGGAAACAGTATGAAAAAGTTCCTTTAAAAATTAAAAATAGAATTAGTAAATGATTCAGCAATTTTACTATGGAGTTGCTCTAGTCTGGGCCCTAAGTGTCCCCCAATGACCTATGTTTTGTTTTGTTTTTTTAATTTTTTAAACTTTTAAAATTAAAAAAAAATTTTTTTTGTATTGGGAATCAGAATCAGGACCTTGTGCTTGTCAGGCAGGCATTTGGAGAGCTGAGCTGTATCCCTAGCAAGACCCCTGTATTAAAGACTTTGCCCCTAGCCTATGGCACTGTAGAAAGGTGGTGGAATTTTTGAAGGTGAGGCCGAGGAGATGTTAGGTCACTGTCAGTGCGTCCTTCAAGTGAATACTGGAAACCCAGGGCCTTCCTTTCTTTGCTCCCTGGCTGTCGTGAGGTGAAGAGCTTTGTTCTGAATGTACTCCTGCTGTGACATCTGTCATAGCCCAGAAACAACAGAACCAAGTGACCATGGAAAGAGACTTCTGAAACTATTAGACAAAATAAACCTTTATTTTTTTAAGTTGGTTCTATTACATTTTGTCACAGTGATATGGTTTTAATATATATTGAATATCTATATTAATATATATCTACACATATATATATATTCCAAAGAAATAAAACCATTATTTTGAAGATATATTTGTATATCTATGTTTATAGCAGAATTCTTCATAATAGTGAAGTTATTGTGTCCTTAACATCCTTCAATGGATGGAAGGATATAGAAAAGGCAGCATATAGGATAATATGTGGTAGGATATTATAGAATATAGGATTATATTCAGCCGTAAAGCAAGAAGGACATTGTGTCACTTGAGAATCTGTGGATTATTATGTGAAGTGAAGTAAGTCAGACTCAGGAAGGCAAATGCCACAGTTTTATGAGGAAAATATATAAATTCTGAAATGGAAAGGAAAAGGTATTATCATGGACCAGGGCAGCTGGAAAGTTGGGGAGATATTGATTGAAGAGTACAAAATTTATCTAGATAGGACGAATAACTTCAACAGGTGCACTGTACAACATAGTGACTATAGTTAAAAACAAAGTATTTATGCTTGAAAATTGGTAAGGATCATTTTCAATTTTCTCACCACAAAAGATTAAAAATTATGTAAGGTAATGTATATGTTAATTAGCTCAATTAAACTATTTCACTACATGTACATACTAAAACACTATATTGTATGCATGCAATAAATATACACAAAATTCATCAATTTAAAAAATACATTGGGAATTATAAAAGAAGATGCACTGATTTAGCAAAATTTACTTTCCCTAATATCCATTATTTCCTTGTAAACTTGCTTTAGTAGGGTTCATGGGAGTCCAGCCAGAGACTCTATTTCCCAAATTTTCTGTTTACCCTGAACAAGCAAATAAGTGGCAATTATATAAACATGTCCCATTCCAGTTACTTAAGGAGATGTTATTTTGTATTATTTCTGCTCATTCTTTCTTGAGGTTGATGCAGTAAACAAGCTTTAAACAGGTAAAGGGAATAATTAGGTGGCAGGGCAAAAAAATCTCAAAGAAACTTTGTCCCTTAGACCACTTACAGGTCATATAAACTGAGACTGAAGCATGAGAAGTACTATTTGCAGAGCACACTGCTTTTTATGTATGTTTTCATAATAACATTTTGCTTGACTAAGTAAGATATTTAAAATATAAACACATATGGGTATTTATGTGTGCATATATACCTACATAAATATATGCATATATATATTTTAAAAATCTGCTGACACAATTATATAACATATTTTGTGTCAAAATAAGGGCAGGAGAAATTCTTGGAATTGTGAAATAGTCCTGTAACTACAGATTATCAAGAAGCATAGATGATTTTTTTTATAAGGAATTACATTTTTATTTCTCTTTTTCAGTGAAAATCATTTGACAATGCACTACTCCATTGTAAAAAACATACCAACATTTAAAAATTACTTTCTCTACAAGTTTGGTAACTTTTTTCTTTGTATAGTCTTCAACTAGGTACAACAGAAAAAGATGCCTTTCTGTATGTCAGAGCTCATGAACTTATCTTCAATCTTCTAGATGCTAAACAAAACTTTATTCAAAAGCATGAAAAGAGTCAGGCATAGTATAGTCCCACCACTCCAGCAGGATGAGAGGAGCCGAGATCACATCCAGCCTGGGTAAGTGGATGAGTTAGCAAGACATTGTCTCAAAACAACAACATTAAAAAGATCTGGGGATGAAGTTCAATTTGAAGACCTTTATTTATTTTATTATTTATTTATTTATTTTTTTGGTACTGGGAATTGAACTCACCACTTCACACTTGCCAGGCAGACACTTGTGCAGCTGAAGGCCCTTGTTTCAACCTCCATTACAAGAAGAAAAAGAAGGAGAAGTAAGAGGAGGAGGAGGGGGAGGAGCACGTGTAGGGGGAGGTAGAGGAAAATAGAAGCAGAAGGAGAATGTCTTAGTTAGTTTACTCTCATTGTTGAGACAAAATACCTGACACCCAAAATTAAAGAGGGAAAGGTTTATTAAGGTCACAGTTTGTGGAGGTTTCAGTCTATTCTTGTCTGGCCCCAAGGCAGAGTGGCACAAGGCAGAGGGCTACGTTTATGTCAGCAGAAGAAGCAAAAGTAACGAGACCAAAAAGGAAGGAGCACAAGGGAAGTTTTCTGTCCCTTATACTGTACATAGGCCACCCACTATAGGGTAGGTGTAATGTTCACACTTATAACCCCAGCATTGAACCATGAGTCAATCACAAACTGTAGAAGCCCACCCCCATGACTGCATGAGGCTTTGGGGGTAAATCTAGACACAAGCTGTAACATTTTGCCCCCGGCTCCCCAAAGACTCATGCACATCCCTTTATGCAAAAGGCATTTAGTCAATCTCTATGAGTTGCCAAAGTACTAACAATTTCAGAATTTCTAAGAAGGCCAAGTCCCAAGTCTCTGAGATCTAAGGCATACTCCTAGCTGTGAGCCCCTATACAAATGAAAGTTAAACACTTCCAACATTCAGTGGCACAAGATAAACATTACCATTCCAAAAGGTATAAATGAGATACAAAGGATTGGGACCAAGGCAAGTCCAAAATCCAGCAGGGCAAATATTAAGTACTGAGTATCATATGCAGCACAACACAACCTATGGTAAGTTGTGAGCTCCAAAGGGCTTGGTTGGCTCCACCCCTCTGTCACTACTGGTGGTTGTAGCTCCCATGGCTTCTCTCTTAGGTCTGCTCTGCTCCCTCCTTGCAACTTTCCTCAGATGATCCATGTTCCTGCTTTCTCCAAAACTCTGGGGTCTCCACTAAACCTTTGACTTCACCCTCACAGCTTCACACGTTGCCCTCTCAGGACCACACTTCCTGGCCTTTCAGGCCTTCTTTTGAAATCTGGGGGGCAGCTTTTTTTAACTTCTGAATTCTTGAATCCTGCATGTACCTAAAACTAGCACCACATGGATGATGACAAGGTCTGCTGCCAGATGGAAGAATTGTCAGGCTTTCCTCTCTCTTTGCTATAGGGGTCAAGTGCCTGAGTCATGGAGCACTCTGAATCCAATTCCCTGGAACAAATTCTCTAGGCAGCTGCCATTCTGGAGCATGGTGCTCTGCAGCTTTCTCTTCAGAGCAAAGTCTTTTACGTTTGTAATTTTGAGGTTGCAAATGGTAGAGACTTGCTGCTTCCTGTGATGCCCTAAGGTCAATTTTTACATACTCCTTTCTCAGCAGTCAAGATCTTCTGTGTTGTATCATTTCAGTCCACAGTTTTACTGGAGCTTTTTCCCTGGCCAAATTCACAATGTTTTAAATTATTCTTCTGGGGTTTTTCCTCTTGATTTGCAATATAAATCTGGCAAAAAGTCCCCAACAATGGCCATCCCAGAACCTCCACACTAGACTGCCTTTAAATTTCTTCTGCCAGTTTAACTAGCCTGTCACCCTTAACCTTAATCTCAGGTAAAGTCTCTGGACACAAGCAAAATGAAGACAAGTTTTCTTCCAAGGCATAACACACATCATTTGAAGTTCAACAACTAATATAGTCCTTCTTCCCAGCAGAAATTTCCCAAGCCCCTTTACCAGCAGGATTTCTATAAGCCTTCTGGTCTTCTGAGCTCTGACCAGAATCTTCCAAACACAAAAGCCTAAGGTTTTTCAGGTGACAACTCAGAACATTTCCAAACTCTTACCACAAGCCATTCCCAAAGACTCTTCAACCCCATGGTCAGGTATAGTCACAACAATGAACCCACTTCTCTTACCAAATTCTGTGCTAACTCCTTTTTTCTCTTTAATGAGACAAAATAGCTGACATTCAAAATTAAGGAAGGAAAGGTTTACTTAGTTCACAGTTTGTGGTGGTTTCAGTCTGTAATCAGCTGGCTCCAAGACAGAGTGGTATGGCACTGGGCAACAGCTCATGGTGATGGAAGAGAGGAAAATCATCAAGAGAAAATGGGGAAAGAGTAAGCCTCTTTCCCTTCTTTATATTGTATACAGGCTACTCACTCTAGGGTGGGTGCAGCACTCACACCACCAATCTCAGCAGTAAACAATGAATCAATCACAAACTCTAGATTTAGCCACTTTTGAAAGATCTACCACCAATGACCACATGAAACTTTGGGGGGACATCTGAACACAAACCATAATGGTGGGGAGAGAGACACTGGAAATGAAGAGGAAGGAGAAGAAGGAGAGGAAAGAGAAGAAGCAGAAAGAGAGGAAGGAGGGGAAAGAGAGGGAAAGCAAGAAGAAGAAGAAGAAGGAAAACAAAAGGAAGAATAGGGAGGGAGGAAGATAAAGAGGAGGAGGAGAAAGAGGAAGAAGAGGTATGGGGAGAATAAGGGAATGAGAAGGATGAGGGAAAATAAGAAAAGAAGAACAAAAGAGGAAAGAGAAGAAGCATGAAGAAGAAGCATAAGATGGCACATGTGTTTTCAAATGGCTTACTAAGCTGGGCATGCTGTTACACACCTATAATTCCAGTATTCAGGAGGCTGAGGCAGGAGTATCACTGTGAGTTCAAGGACAGCCTGAACTGCACAGTGAAGCCTTGTCTCAAAAATAGAAAAATAAAATAAAATGACTTACTAAAATTAACTTGAACTTTAGACAAACTTTCAGGGCTTCAAAGAACAAAATAAGCAATATTAAGAAGAATATATGTAAAACTTATTTAACTTTTTCTTTATATTTCTAAAATTTCTTTGTAATTGTTACATATTAACTTTTCAGTAGTGCTAATATCAACTTTTCAACTGAAAAATGTTTATTTCTCAAATGTTGCACAGTGTCCTGGGATCATCCCACTTTAATCTTATTCTTCATTAATAATATGTGATTTAATACTCCATAGCTAAGCCTTCACTAGTCATTCCCAAAGTATTACAGTGAAATGTGCATATGTCTTATCTACGAATAGATCTTCCTTTAAGGTTCTTAGTTTGGAGGTACCTTTGAAAATGCCTTATGTGTATCTCTTTCAAAGGTAAAATTTAGATTCTGATTTCATAGAAGCTAATGAAAGCACGATATAAATTTGGTTTTCCAAATTAGAATCACTACCAGAAAGCTTGAATATCCACACAATGGGTGGTGACAACTTGATTGCATTGTGACACATCTTAAATTAAGTACTGTGTTTGAAAACTTCGGCCAAGGGAGATTGATACAAGCTGTAGAGAACAGTGAAGAAGACAGAAGGCAGATCAAATCTGGACCTTCCAATCCTTGACAGGTTTGCTTTAACTTTCTATCACTGAAGTTCTTTATGCTCTATTCTCTCTTCCCTGAAATTGTGACACAAAGGTTATGACAAGCATGTGAAAATAGCTAGGGACTTATTAATGTCTGCTATGACTAGAGCATCACAGAGCAACTCATTGTGGCTTCAGAGACCACCTTTCCTTTCTTCTACATAGTGAAGCCAATATCTTGAGCTGTCCGGAATTGTCATATTCCCTTCCGAAAAAAGATCAGGGCATTAATATGCTCTTCTACTTCCAAGCTGAGAGTTACTTGTCACATTAATAATTTGCTTAACCCAACTTTCCTTGAAATATAAGAATGAAAATTACACTTTTTGAAATCCTACAGAAGGCTTTTTTTTCTTCCAACATTCAATTTGCACATATATTGAAGTAATGGACATTGTTAACAAACAAGAGTTTTCATTTATTTATTTCTATCCAAATGGAATTGAAAAAAAGCAGTACTGAAACAGAGTTTCTGTGAAGTGAATCTTATAGTTAACATCTTTCACATTACTAAATTACAAACCCTTCAGAAAATCTCTTCAATTTTGAGATAAGATTATTTTAATTTTTATATTCTTAACTGTTTTGTTTAACTAAAATAGACATTTTTCTTGTCTTAAATTTGCATATACATATGCAAAATCATCCTTATACTGCTTATAGTATTTTTTTAAAAAGTATTTTTTAAAAAGCTTCCTATTTCTACAACTTTAGAACCTAATATTGTCACTAGTAGTAATAAAGAAAATACAAACTTTTGGGAGAAAATCTAACATTATACACAATGATGATTTTAATTTGGAGGATACAGAAAGAGAATTTTGATGAACAATGTAACATTTCTGGAGCAAAACCTTGTGGGCTAAGGATGTGGCTCAGTGGTAGAGCTCTAGCCTTACATCTCTTTCTTCACTTTTGTGTTTTGCTTTTCACTATTCTTCCAAAAGCATATCATATGTCTCCTAAAAATGCACATACTGTGCATTTCTGTTATCATTCTTTCTGACATAATTTTTTATTCATTGTTGCTACCTTTTTATATCTATATTCTAATGATGAATTTCAATTTCAACTACAAAAGAAATTAAAAGAGAAAATTATTTATACAGGGTTTATATTTTTTACTCAAATCATAGTAAGACAAACTGATTATACTTCAGCATGATGAAAATGTAGTAATAATTTTAGAAGTCACTCCAATTTTATCATGTGAGAGGCTTTATTTTAAAAACATTCTACATACACTTTATGATTAGTCTCATAGTAAGCCCTAACAGAGATTTTATTATTCAAGTTTTGCAGATAAATAAACTATTTCAAAGATCTCATTACTCACTTAATATGCAGAATAACTAATTAATAGGAAGCTAAAATTTCAATTTTACAACTACTGAGTAGAATTTGTGATTATCCTTAGGATTACTGGACACTCATCTGACTTTAAGTAAATGAAGACTTATTTTCCTTTAAATCAGTTGTAGTCTTAAATTCTGATGACTACATATTTTAGAATAAGAGAAAAAAGTAGACTTGATTTATATAGATAAATAGAGACTAATATTAACTTCCTGTCTGTCTTGGTTACTTTTCTTCGTTGCTGAGACAAACACCTGATACCCAAAGTTAGGGAAGAAAAGGTTTATTTAGCTTACAGTTTCTGGAGATTTCAGTCCATAATCAGCTGGCTCCAAGGCAGGGTGGCATGGCACAGAGGCAACTCTTCAAGGCAGCAGCCAGAGCAAAAGAGAGCAAGCAAGCCTTTTTTCCTCCCTTATGTTGTACACAGGCCACCCCCACCCTTCAGGGTGGGTGTAACACTCAC
>RJWT010034973.1:0-13567 GCA_004365215.1 Cuniculus paca
TTTTTTTTTTAAACACTAGGGAGACAATATGGTATTTACACATGTGAGTTTGATTTATTTCACTTATGGGTGTGGTCTCAAATTGCATCCATTTACCTATAAAAGCCTCAAATTCATCCTTTTATATAGCTAAATAATACTCCATTGTATAAAAACATCACATCTTTCTTATCCATTCCTCGATTATAGGCATTTGGGTTGTCTCCAAGACTTAGCTATTACAAATTGTGCTGCTATAAACATGGGTGCACATGTATCACTGTGGCATGATGTTTTCAATTCTTCTGGGAAAATACCCAGAAGGGAAAGAGCTCAATTGAATGAGACCTCCAATGCTAGTTTTTTGAGGAATCTCCACACTGATTTCCACGGTGGTTGTACCAAGTCTACACTCCCACCAAAAGTGGACAAAGGGTCCCACAGCCCTGCCAACATTTGTTATTGGTTGATTTCCTGATGACAGTCATTCCTTCTGGAGATGGAATCTCAATGTTGTTTTAATTTGCATTTCCTGAATGACCAGTGATGTTGAACACTTTTTCATGTATTTATTTGCCATTTGTATTTCTTCATCTGAGAAGTGTGTGTTCATCTCAGATGCCCATTTTTGGATTAGATCTTTGAATTTGGGAGGTCTGATGTTTTTCAATTCTTTGTATGTTCCAGATATAAGTCCTTTGTCTGAGGGACAATTGGTTAAAATTTTTTCCCACTCTGTGGGTTTTCTTTTTACTTTGTTGGTGATTTCTTTTGATGTGTAAAATCTTTTTAATAAAATGAGATGTTGTTGATTCTTTGAAGTACTTCTTGTGCGGTTTGCATTTTGTTCATGAACTCTTTGCCTACCCCTATGTCTTCAAGATTTCTACCTACCTTGTTTTCCAGTAGGTTGAGTGTTTCTGTTTTAATATTTCCATCTTTGATCCATTTTTACTTTAGTTTAGCATGGTGATAGACATAGATCTAGTTTTAGTCTTCCACATGTGGAAAGTCAATTTTTCTGGCACCATTTATAAAAGAGACTTTCTTCCAGTGAATATGTTTGGCCCCTTTGCCAAAGATAAGGTGTCTGAGTGTGTTTGTAGTTGTAGTTGTGTCTGTATCTTCTAATCTGTTCTACTGACCCTCAGGTCTGCTTTTTTTGCCAGTACCATGCTGATTTTAATCACAGGAACTTTGTAGTATAATTTCAAGTCAGGGATTGTGATGCCTCCTGCCTTGCCTTTGTTGCCCAGGATTGCCTTTGCTATTCTAGGTCTCTTCTGTTTCCAAATGAATTTTAGGAATGCATTCTCTAGATCTATGAGGTATGCTAATGGTATTTTGATTGGGATTGCATTAAATCTGTATAACAGCTTTGAGAGTATGGCCATTTTTCACAATGTTGGTTTTTCCTATCCAAAAGCAAGGGATATCTTTCCATTTTCTGATATCCTCTTCAATCTCCTTTTTCAGAGTACTATAGTTTTCAATGTATAGATCTTTCACATCCTTTGTTAGATTGATTCCTGAGCATTTCATTTTTTTGGATGCCACTGTGAAAGGTGTTATTTCCATGATTTCTCTCTCAGTGAGTTTGCTGTTTGTGTACAGGAAGGTTATTGATTTTTAAGTGTTGACTTTGTATCCAGCTATGCTGCTGAATTTGCTTATTAACTCTAGTTATCTTTTGATGGAGTTTTTGGGGTCTGCTATGTAGAGTATCATGTCATCTGCAAATAATGAAAATTTAACTTCATCCTTTTCTATCTTTATTCCTTTTATTTCTTTCTCTTGTCTAATTTCTCTGGCTAACATTTCCAGCACTCTATTGAATAACAGTGGTGATAGTGGACATTCTTGTCTTGTTTCTGATTTTAGAGTGAAAGCTTTCAGTTTTTATTCATTTAGTATAATGTTGGCTGTTGGTTTGTCATATATGGTTTTTCTCAGATTGAGGTACCGACCATTTATTTCAATTTTCTTTGGGTTTTTATGACAAATGAGTGTTATCAAAAGCTCTTTCTGCATCTATTGGGAAGATCATGTGATTTCTGTCTTCAGTTCTGTTGATGTGGTGTATTATATTTATTGATTTGTATATGTTGAAACATCTCTGCATTCCTGGGATGAATCCCACTTGGTCATAGTGTTTATTTTTCGTAATAATTTGCTGCATTCTGTTTGCTAGTATTTTATTGAGAATTTTTGCATCAATGTTCATTAGGGAGATTGTCCTATAGTTCTCCTTTTTGGTTGGGTCCTTCTCTGGTTTTGGTATCTGAGCAATACTTGCCTCTAGGAATGAGTTAGGGAGAATTGCTTCCCTTTCAATTTCATTGAAGAGTTTGAGGAGCATTGGCATTATATCTCTAAATTTCTTGTAGAATTCAGCTGTGAATTCGTCAGGACCTGGGCTTTTCTTTGTAGGTAAGTTTTAAAATACATTTTCAACTCCAGTAGCTGATATTGGGTCATTCAAAATATATCTTCTTGATTTAGCTTTGTAATTCATACCTTTCTAGGAATCTGTCCATTTCTTCTGTTTTCCAGCCTATGTGAGTATAGATTTTCAAAGTACGTGTTGATGATCTGAATTCCACAGGATCTGTAGTAATTTCACCCTTTTCATTCCTCATTGCATGAATTTGAGTTTTTTTCTCTCCTTTTCTTGATAAGGTTGGCTAGGGTTTATCAATTTTGTTTATTTGTTCAAGGAACCAACTCTTCAATTTATTAACTCTTTGTATTGTTTTCTTAGTCTCAATTGTGTTAATTTCTGCTCTGATTTTTATAATTTCTTCCCTTCTATGAGCTTTGGTCTTGACTTGCTCTTCTTTTTCTGGAAGCTTCAGGCGCAGCATTAGGTTGTTTATTTGTGTTTGTTTTGTTCTCCTGATGTGAGAATTCATTGCTATATATTTCCCTCTTAGGACCACTTTCATTGTGTTCCACAGGTTTCAGTATGTTGCATCTGCATTTTCATTTAATTGTAGGTATTGTTTAATTTCTTCTTTAATTTCATCTGTAATCCACTGGTTGTTCAGGAGGGTGTTATTTAATTTCCATGTGTTTATGTAGTTTTTGCAGTTTCTTCTGCCAAGAATCATGGAATTTTAAAGTATTACTGCAACTTTACCATAGGAAATCCTAGTATCAAAAGCATAGATGAAAAGGGAAGTAGAAGTGAGAGTGAGAAATTGAGAGTACAAGACAGTGAAGTGAAGATCCTAATGTCATGGAGAAGGTAGAGAATGTGGAAAGTGTATGAAGATCCTGACCAGTAGAAAGATGTTTTAATTAATGCCACTGGAAACAAAGCAATTACAGATGACATCAAAATTCAGTGTGTGACTATTAAGTAAATGAGGTAAAGGTAGAAAAGAGGTCAAGAAACTGACAGATCATCCAAATGGAAATAAAGTCATTAAGAACAAGTCAAAGTTTAGGATGAAGATAATAATAGCTAACTTGTGCTTACTTCTGTACTGTCATATTTAACCCTCAAAATAATCCCAAGAATGTACTAATAATTCAGACTTTAAGATGAGCATTTTGAAGTACAGAAGATAATTAATTCAAAGTTACACAGCTCATATGGCAAAACTGGGAAGCAAACCCAGGCAACTGTGGAATATTGTCCAGATCAGTATATGGGAATAATAAGGAGGTTAGTCAGAGAGCATGAACCCCACATAAGGGAGTGTAAGAATAATGGTCATAAGCGATAATGAGGAGAGCAAGCACAGTTAATCTACTATCAATTCCTAAGGGCGCAAAAGCCAAGAGTAATGAACAGCTTCCCTTTTAAAGAGCCTCAAAAAAAAAACACCTGAATTTTAATTAAGACAAAGATATTGGAAGGCCTCTAAAAACAAACAAACAAACAAACAAACAAAAAACAGACTTAAGAGAGTTTATGTTGATGTAACATGTTCCAAAGAACAAAATGCAAAATATAAACCCGTGGTGGAGAAGCAGCACAGATGGGGTGGGTAGGGCATAGTGGGTGTCAAAGGTTGAGTTGTAAGGATTCAATAGGTTATTGTGAAACAGGTTTTTTTCCTCCATAAGGATGAACAGCAGCTGGCTTCAGGGACATTGTAATGCTGCCATTCTGATAAGCATATGCTCGTCAATGAAAAATATGCAAGCCAAACTAAGTTTTACCAACTGTTCCTACAACACTGATCTTCCCTGATATGAAGGGCCTATAAGATACAAAAGGAGGGAAGATTGTTTTCTCTGTTATCTAAAATGTAAATATCTTAAAATTTTAAAACATGTATTTCAGTAAAGATATAAAATACACTCAAATCAGCAACATTTTAAAAACTTTCTGACAAATTTTAGAGATCACAAATAGCTTAAGGACAATTTTCCCTTTCATAGAAGTAAACAAGTAGTACAATGGAAAGAAGTTTGCAAATAAAGCAGTGTGAAATATTTTCAAAAGAACATTCAGCAATCACATCCATCATACTGAAAAAAATATTCCGAGTGACATCAAGTGTCAGCAAACACTTGTGAAGAAATGAGAATTATCACACCTTTCTCATAGGAATTTTTAATAGTACAATAATCCTACAGAGTAATGCCTAAAGGCTAAAAGATTATACTCATGCCAATTCTATTCCTATGCTTCTACTCTAAAGAAATTCTTATAAGTAATTCAGAACATATGCATAAAATATTCATTGCAGCATGACATAGAATAGTAAAAAGTTAGAAACTAAATATCTACTGATGGAAAGGCTAAATGAACTGTGGTCTGTTCACATAATGCCATCTATCAATCCAAATGAATGAAACAGAATCAATATTTTACAATGTGGAAGTTATGAAAAAATAGTACCGAGTAAAAACTTGAATTGTAGGAATGGTGCATAAGCTACAATTTTTATTTATTTATTTTTTTGGTTTTTTTTTTTTTTTTTTTTGGTATTGGGGATCGAACTCATGATCTCGCACTTGCCAGGCAGGCACTTATGCCGCTAAGCTAAATCCCCGGCTTTATTTGTATTTTTAAGAGATAGAAATACTACTTTTATGGCTATGTCCACTCTACTTCAATTACTTCTATGTGAATGAATTACTTTCAAATTTCTTTTGTTAAATAATCTCCAACATTCTCTGTGCTCAAAATTTATTGATTCAAGAATTTGTACTAAATCTTTATTGAAAGATAATATGATTCAGTACCATAGAATCAAACTTTCTTTTAACCTTATTAAAAAACCACTTAAAAATCTAATTACTAACAAATAATTGCCTGGTAATAAGTCAAGTATAACATTTATGTAGTCATTTATGGAAAACAATTTTTAAAGGGACAAAACAAATGATATAACTATCTCTTGGCAATATGATATCATTTGGCAATTTCCATGGAAATACTATTTCATAGGTAGCTTACCTGAATAGATGGGACATCTGTAAAAGCTTTTATAAAATCATCTTCATCAACTGCTCCAGCACCTCCTTCTTTAGAAGCACCTGCTAATTAAAAGGAAATTAATTTCCTGAGGTTTATTTTTAAGTATTTTAGCATGAAGCACATTATAAAAATTTAATCCCTTTGATATGAACAAAGAAACAATTTTGAGGGATATTTAAATTTATAAGAAAGCATTAAAAAATATACCCTCCGACTTTCAGAAAAGTCAAGGTACATGACAATAAGTTGATTATTCTATAAGGACCGAGGCTAAATGACAGTAAAATTCAAACCGAAAGGACAGTGGTTTTCAACCCCACATTCAATGTATTAGTAGGGCACAATACAAGGGAAAGGATAAATATTTAAAAAACTGAACAGCAACTTAAAATGACCCTAAATTTCAATAAATGATGGCAAGTAAATGATGCAAAGGATCCAGGTGTTGTTTCAGAAAAATATATGCGAAAGAAATGCTAGTCCTGACACACCAATCTTCCTTTAATGTACATAAAAAATAAAAAGTAAAGCTGGGCCTTCACATTAAGCTCCCAGCACTCTGGGTGTTCAATGTGAAGGCTCTGGATTCAATCACCAGTACTGGGCAAAAAAAGGCAAAAAAAAAAAATGTAAGCTTAAATTTAAGAATTAGCAGCTATTTAAGAGTCAGTAATTAAGTTCTTATCTTTGAGTCCCCCATCTACTCTTCTTTGAGATTCTGGGCTTAGTAGTATTCATGAAACCTTTATTTCACTGTTGATTCAAGTGATTTCCTGTTTCGTTCTGTCACTAGAGGGGCTGGACAGTACAAGCTGAAGAAAGAATGAACCTGTTCCTTCTTGAAGGCTTCCTGTTCTTGTCAGTAAAATTCTAACAATTCTGGCAGACCATTCATTCCACAGCAGCACCAATCCTGCTCTGCAGTTTTCTAACTCACTGAATCAGGTCTTTGTATGTATCAATGACATCAGCACCAGCCAGCTAGTTACCCATTCCTTAGTCCCAGATCTTCAGGAGCTTCCTGGTGGAGGCCTAAGTGTTTGTTTGGGAGGGTCTCACCAAATTGCTTAGGCTGGTCATGAACTCCTGGTCTCAAGTGATACTCCTGTCTTAAGTCTCCTGAGATCTGGATTACAGGTGTACCCAGCCCTAAGGCTCTCAATTTCAATACTTCTAATATCTTCATTTTGTTCCTTTGGCCATAGAGGTGGTGGCTGCTTCTTCATACAATTGCTACTTCCACATTTTAAAGTTTTCTTTTCACATTTTTAATTCATCAATACTCTCAAATTGTTTCTCAAATTAAAAAATTTAAAACATTTCCACAGTTAAGTTTTATTATCTACCAAAAGAAATACTAACGCTTCTAAACTAAATCTAAACGGTTTACATGATCATGTACAAAGTACTCAGAACTTTCAAAGCTATGTGCGAAGTTCTTCCTAAAATAACAAGACATAAAACTTTTGCAGATCTCTGTATGTGAGGTTTAACAGCAATAAGAGATGGGCCACTGAATAGTGTAACAAAGTTATGCAGTGATAAGGCCGCAAATTAAAAGTAATGACAATAAATGTAATAGACTAAAAGGATAAATAATGCATCCCTGCTACAGAAAACCCAAATATAATAATAAATCAATCAGTTATTGTTGGACATTAAAAAATATCCCATGAAACAAAAGTGCTATCTACTTTACTATCAAAGTCTTAACAGCTGATTAGCTAAAAATTTAAAACAAGAGATAAGATATATAACTATAATAACTTAACTTAAAACACATCCATTTACAAATCCCTTGATTTGTGGCTTTTTTAAAATCATGATCCCTTCTTATACAGAGTGCAGAGCCTAGACTTTTACAATTTTTCTTCACTGTTTCACAGTTGTCTAGTAAGTCACGTGACAGAAATTTCTTTACAGACTTGTTCATACCTAGTGGTTCCTAAATATTCAACATGGTTTTCACAAAAACTTTCTACATTCATATATCCCTCATTTCTAAATTACTCTTTTTTTTACAACTTACTCTGTCAAAACAAGTGACCATAGGCATACGACATGCCCACAAAGCATACTTTCAGCTGGTGGAAGACATGTGCAGGAATAGACACAGTTAACAACGTCAATACACTGAACTACAGAAGCTAGGAAAGTTTTACAGAGAAGCAGAAAAGTGAAGGGGAGTTCCATCTGAAGAGTTACTACAGTATATGCAGTTACAAAAGATACCCTACAGAGAACAGAACACTAACTCAAAACAGTCTAAGGCACCAGCTACAGACACAATGTTGAGAATCTTTTAAGAGTAAGCAGAGCATCTGAATAAACCCCTAGTAAGGCCAGAAAAATGTTGCTACTAAGAACATAAATAGGGAAAATTGACTGAAAAGTTACATTTCACTGTAATAAAAATACCTTGATAAACCCAAGAGTTCTGTCCTATCAGTGAGGCCAAATAAACTATAGAGGGACAGGAGAGGGGAACAGAAATTAAATAGCTTTTAAAAGTTATACAGAAGCTGTAAAGACGAAGGCTATAACAAATATTAGCCCAATGGTCATCTCAAATGTGGCAATTTGGTTTCTAACTGGGATATGGCCATTACATAAGAACCTGTGTGATGTGAACAGTGGACTCCAAACAACCTCATTCGTACCTCTGAGAATCACTATGTACTAAGGAGAGCTGCTGCTACTGAGCATATGAAGAAAATACTGATACCACAAAAAATGTGGCATGTGAGATAGTGCATACGTTAACTAACTCAATTTAATGATTTGACAATATACATGTATTTCAAAACAAGTATTATACATGATAAATGTATACAATGTCAATGAAAAAGTCCCAAAATGATATATAGTAAAATCATTAAAAATTAAACATAAATGTCTGCATATAAAAATTAACTTCATTTCTAAGCTCTGGCGACAAAATTAAAAACTTTAAATTGAAAAAAATACTTCAACAGTAACTCATACTTTGAGGTATCTAAGAATAAAGCAATCAAACAAAAAAAAAGCTAAAAACATTGGGAAAAATAAATTTTACTGCAAAAGTATACTAAACTAAATGGAGAAATCTTGTATATTCATGAACAGAAAGACTTATATCATAGAGAAGTCCAGTCTTCCCTAAGTAATTCAATAATAATCAGGCTTCCAACAGAGATTTAAGAATTATAAAATTATTTGAAACAGCAATAGGCCAGCCACTATTGAGATACTCCAGGAGAACAGACAGAGGTTACTGTCTCTACCAGATATATACTTAAAAAGCTAACATAATATAATAACTAGGTTTCAATGCAGAGAGAGAACAAATAACCAAAAGGTATTAAAACTTACAGTAGATATTCTGACTCCCATGAATCATAATCAGATTCAAAGCAAATATTTACATAAGTATTCCCCAAACCCAGAGAGACCAAAAACAACAAATAGTCTATGATTATAATACAACTAAGAGATTAATAACACAAAAATTTAATTCACAAGTAAATGGGGAGAATATAAATTCAACACTAGCAATGTTACTATAGAACTCTTATTGGAAAGAAGAAATCAGAGGTACTTGTATAAAAGAAGATGATATTGGTAATTTAATATAGACAACAACCAAGGGTACCTACAAGACCAGAGTTAAGTCACACTAAGAAGGACAAAGTATCCCTTTGAATCTTGGTGGACAAAGGAAAGAAGAAACAAAAGAAAAAGGCGCGACTGAAATAAAATGATAATCCCAGGTTTAGAAACAGAAAGCTCCTTCAAACATTTAGTAAATAGGCTGCATTTCTATATACCAACAGAAGAGGTCAGTCTTAAATTGAGAAACTGGGACAACCTTTCTATCTTGGGCTCATCGAATCACATGTCACTTGTGGACCAGGAAAATTCAATACATTACCAGAAACAGAATAAGTAACCTAAGATCCATACTAGGCTACAATAACAAGATAAGAAAGTAAGTATGTAAAAGCTTTGCTGCTGACAAAAGCAACTACTCCAAACCCCAGTGACTGAGTAAAAAGACTGTAACACAATATTTCAACATAATTAGACAGCAATTATAAGTATGAAAGAACAGATGAATTAGAAAGTCAAAAATTTAGAATAGAGAAGGAAGATACGAAGACAGTTGGCTAAAGCTGGGAAAGAAACTTTAAAAGAATACAATTATCTGACAACTATTAAATCATCCAACTAGCAAGAGAATAAACACATCCTTTTTATAGAAGAGCTATAAAAATTCTTAGGGCACTGGGGAAATTTGAACACAGAAATGAAATACTTAAAGGGAGATAAGCATATAGGTTAAAATGAATGTACAGAAAATAAAGGTGCTATAGGAACAAGTTAAATAACATCACACATCAGACAAGTCCAGGCTCTTCAACACAACAGTACCATGGAGACAAAAACTGAGGAGGGAAGTTTTCAATACTATAGAGTTTTATTGCATATGGTAACAGCATATTGGTTATAACGGAGCATGCCTTTTAAATCACGGCAGGTGTATTTTAAATATTTAGGAATAAAATGCCATGATGTCTGCAATTTACCTTCCAATAGTTGAGATTTTTTAAAAAATTTTTTTCAAGCTGGGCGTGGTGGCTCACGCCTGTAATTCCAGCTCTCAGGAGGCTGAGGCAGGAGGATCGTTGTGAGTTCGAGACCAGCCTGGGCTACAAAGTGAGCTCAAGGCCAGCCTGAATGGCATAGTGAGACCCTGTTTCAAAAAGACAAGGGCTGGGGATTTAGCTCAGTGGTCTAAGCACCTGCCTGGCAAGTGTGAGGTCATAAGTTCAATCCCCGGTGCCGCAAAAAAAAAAAAATTTTTTTTCAGCCAAGTATTCATACATTTAAAAAAAATTTTATTAGTACATGCTTGCAGTGCATAATGATCATATTCATCACAGGGAGTTGGTGTATGTACATAACACATCTAGATTCTTTTTACTTACCAGAGATATGTTTAAAGAACATATGTGAGAATATAGCTATATAGAGAGAATTCAAACAAACATGGGAAACACTAGTTATATAGGTGATGAATGTTTATTATATTCTTCATAGTAAAAAGTATGGGAAAACACTCACTAGAACGCTGGGGTAGGCTGGGCATAGTGGCGCACTCCTGTAACCCCAGCATTTGGGAGGCTGAGGCAGGAGGATCATTGCAAGTTCGAGACCAGCCTGGGCTACAAAGTGAGTCCAAGGCCAGCCTGAGTGGCATAGTGAAACCCTGTCTCAAAAGAACCGAAAAAAAAAAAAAAAGCTGGGGTAGATACAACCAGACCAGCAGAAAAAAAGAGAAACTCTAGAAAAAGACCAAAATTTACAGAGTAATATTTCAAATACAGTAAGGAATGTTTTATTTAAATACACAGACTAAACTGGCTATCCATTACTTTATACAAAAACAAATTCCAATGTACCAAACAAGTATAAAATAATTAATCTTTTAGAATAAATGAGACTTTTTTGTTTTTGCGGCACTGGGAATTGAACTTATGACCTCACGCTTGCCAGGCAGGTGCTTAGGCCACTGAGCTAGATACCCAGCCCGACACTATTTTTGTAATCTTGGGAATGAACAGTAGTCCTTATTCAAGACAGCAAATTCAGAAGTCAAAAAGGGTATTTTATGTATCATGATAAAAAATTTAGAAATGTGATGCAAAAATGCCATAAACATGAGAAACTGAGAAAAGTTATAAATTTTAATTAAAAATATCTAATATTTTCACTAATTCTAACATATTGATGAGAAGAAAAAGCAGCAATAAGTCACAGAAGAGGCTATGCTAACTCCTACTAATGGATTCAAACATTCTGAACCTCACTAGAAAATAAAACTCCAGGTGAGCAGGGTAATTGTTTTGGTTTTTTTTTCTGGGACAAAGTCTCACTGTATAGTCCAGGGTGGCCTTGAATTCACTATGTAGTCCAGGCTGGCCTCAAACTCACAGTGATGCTCCTGCCTCAGCCACTCTAGAGCTGGGATTACAGGTAGGCACCACCATAACTGGCAGGGTCATTGTTTCCGTTCACTGACATTTCTCAGACATTACAAAAGCAGAGCAGACAAAAAGCCTTTAGAAAATATTTGTTAGCTGCTGGTTAAAGGCATAAGTGAATGGGAAAATGCAAATCAAAAGAAAAAAAAAGTCATTTTCACCTATAAAAATGGCAAAAATGAAAGAGAATGTTACATCTGAGTCTTGGAGAAAGAAAAATTGTATCTTTCTTTTAATTTAAAATACTCTTTGACTAAGTAATCCCATTTAAAGGAATCTTTTATAGAATAGAAACACCAGAATGGCAGAATATATGGAGGTCTGCATTCTTTGTAATGACATAAAGTTGCAAACATCGTGAATGACATCAGCAGGGAAATAATTCATTAAATCAGGGTGCATCAGTAATGTGGAATATAGTTGCTATGGTTTGAACGTATTCCTCAAATTTCATGTGTTGGAAACTTCTTATGATTCCCAAATTAGTGTTGATGACATTTAAAGGCAGAGCCTTAGGGAGGTAACTAGTGTCACATAAGTCATGAGAATGGGTCTCTATGATGAGATTACCAGCTTTATAAGAGGAAAAAGAGACAGGGCACTTGCCCTGTGATGCCTCTTGCCATGTCATGATGCAGCAGTAAGGACATCAAATGCCAGCACCTTGATATTGGACCTCTCAGACTTCAGAACTGTAAATAACAAACCTCCATGCTCTGTGAATTACTCAGTCTCGAGCATTCTGCTATAGTAGCAAAAAAGAGACTTAAAAGGATGCAGTAGCTTCTATTTTTGATATTAAAGAATCTTCTAGATTAAAAAGATCTTTAAAGGTATTACTAGTATATTAAATGTGAAAAAAATTCCTATGTGAGGCTTTACAATTTTTTAACACATAAATTTCAGTCAAAAAGTACAAGCAGAGCTGGAGGTGTAGCTCAGGGGTACAGCACTTGCCTACTAAGTATGAGGCCCTCAAATGATCATCAGCATATCAATGAATGAATGAATGAAGGAAGGAAGGAAGGAAGTATGTTAATAATAATTAACACTGACTAGGGGAATCAGTTGGCACTGTAATTATATCTGTAAGTTTAAAGTCTTGAATATTGTATATGGTCATCTCAGTGCATAACATGGAGTTTTCCATGTAGTAAGCTTAAGTACAACTGCAGATAAAGACAATAATTCAACTGTGGAGAGACTAGGACTTAATTTATTTAATCTTGATCAAAATGGTTAACCTCTTTTTTTCTTTTCCTAAACATTCTGAATGCCTAAAAATATAAAATTTACACAAAGAAGTATTTTGTCACTTCTAAGTTTTACACGGAAGGTAAAATAAAACTAACGACAAAGAAAATAACTACAGTAAAGCACATAATGTATATTCTTACATGTAGTAAAAAATTAGGCAACTCATTATTTATAGTGATTCATTATTTACTCAAATAATATTTACCTTAAAAACCCAAGTTAAGGCAGACAGCATCAAGACATCTTATAATGGACAAAGATCTGGAATTCACAGTAATTGGAGATAATGGTGACTGGCCAATCTCTGACTTCTGAATTTCAAAACAGAGTTCTGTTATGTGGGTTAAAACACCTGGAGATGATCCAAGATCCAGTATTTGACAGTGTGCCAAGTACTAGGTTCTCATTTCAACCCCGTTAACAACTGATGATGGGCACGTCATTCAACTCTCTGAGGCTGAGTCTAGGAGTCTGGAATAGGTTATCTTTAAATTTCTTTTTGGGCTAAAATCCTCTGAGTTTAGGATCTTTCCTTCTCAATAAGGGAAGAAGAGAGGTAAAAACTAAACCATACAAACATGCCATTTGGCTTCAAATAAAATTCAAATCAAAAAGTGAGGTCTACTAGTGAAGAATTTAGACTCCAGGAGTATTTTTTACAGTATTAGCAACAAATTCTTTTTCCTTATTAAATATATATGATTCTTGTTATCTTCATTTGTTTAAAAGAAAGAAATTTTGTGGTTTGCATAATGGGAAAATGGGTACAAATTAGCATCGTTTGAGGAAAATAGATTCTTAATAATATCTTGGGTCAGATATAAATGACATAAAACAAAAACATCATAAAGATGAGTAACGACTACTAATT
>RJWT010034974.1:0-13567 GCA_004365215.1 Cuniculus paca
GTTTGTATATAGATGCCCCCCCCCCAAGCCTCATGTAGTCATGGAAGCGGCTGAATCTAGCATTTGTGATTGACTCCTTGTCTAGCGCTGGGATTGGCGGTGTGAGTTCTGCACCCGCCCAGGGGTGGAGCGGATATACAATGTAAGGTCGGAATGGGGGCGTGTTTTTCCTTTTTGGCGCAGTTTGCTCTTGCCGCTTGCAGCCGCCTTGAATGGCTGCCCCCTTTTGCTCTGGCTACTGCCTTGAAGTGTTGCCCCAGTGCCATGCCAACCTGCCTTGGAGTCAGCTGATTATGGACTGAAATCCCCAGAAACTGTAAGCTAAATAAACCTTTCCTTGCTTCACTTTGAGTGTCAGGTGTTTTGTCCCAGCAACGAAAAAAGAAACAAAGACACTCATGAAGGTTCCTTTGTGTGTGTGTATGTGGCAAATAATAAAAATGGCTAATATTTACAGAGTGCTAAGTAGAACTCTACACTAGGTTATATTCATTAGTGTTTATTTTCATTTATGTTGTAAATTTGTATCTACAGGATATGAATTATATACTCAGGAGAGAGAGACTTTCTACAAGGTTAAGATTTAAGATACTGGCTGGCATGATCATGAATGCTGAGAAGTTCCACGATCTGCCATGTGCAACCTGGAGACCCAGGAAAGCTGGTGGGGTAATTCTAAGGTTTGAGAGTTGGCAAGTATAGATTTCGGTCTAAGCCTTTAGGACTCAGAATCAGGAGCACAGAAAACAAGTGAAGATGATGTCCCAGCTCAAAGGTCATGCAGAGAGAGCAAACCCAGGCTTCATCCATCTTTTCATTCTCTTCAGGTCTTTGATGGATTGGACAAGGCAATCCACATTGGGAATGGCCATCTGCTTTACTCAGTCTATGAATCCAAATGCTAATCTCTTCCAGAACATCATAACAGACACACCCAGAGATAATATTTAATCAGATATCTGGGTACCCTGTGGCTCAGTTAAATTGCCACATAAAATTCACCATCACAGGAATTTTTGTAACTGATCCCATTTTGCAAGTGGGGAAACTGCAATTCAGAAAAAACAAGTAATTGGAATGTAGGGTACAAGCTGTGAATAGTGCCACTGGAGTCAGAGACCTTGGCTTAAATCTTAGTCCTGGAGAAGTTACCAAATTCCGCAATTTCCTCATGCAAAAATGAAAATAACAAGGGTATCGAATTTCCCAGAATTCTGGCAGGAAACAGATGGCACACTCGCACAGGGAAATCGAAGATGATTTACAGAGCCCTGGGCAGGATTAAAAGAAAACCGTGAAAAAATGGTAAAGCACATACAGGGTGGTAATGGGAGGGAAAAGGCTGGCAACTGTGGTGAGGCAACCCAGGCCTGAAGGGCAAAGGAAGGGAGCGGCTGCAGGAACCCACTGAGAGCTGTGATTGTAGCTGCTACCGTAGCTCTGGCTGTAGAAGAGGACCTGAACAGGAGCTCCAGCTTCAGGTGAAGCCTCACAGTCACTACCAACCCACAGTGAGAAGCTGGAGATGCAGGAAGACGTTTAATGTACAATCACAGTCACGAATAGGGCGATGGAAAGAAGATGGTAGGTCCAGAGAGACAAGCAAAATATTCAGCATTAGTCAGGGCTCTCAGTCCTCATCAAGACACCTTGACATGCATGTATACTCACGTGAGAACACACTTGTGCACACAGAGAGACAGACAGAGACAGGGACAGACAGAGAGAGACACAGAGAGATTTGTTTTAAGGAATTGTTATACAATGCCATAGGACTATCAAGTCTAAAATTTGTAGGGAGGGCAGCCCAGTGAGTGGAAGTTTGGGCAAGAGTTGATACTGCAGTCTCAAACCTGAATTCCACAGAGTAGATGGCTGGAAACTCAGGCAGGGTTTCTACGTTGCAGTCTGGAGGAAAATTCCTTCTTCAGGAAATCTCAGTTTGCTCTTAACGACTTCAGTTGCTTCCCTGAGGCCCATCCATTTTATGGAGGGTAATTTGCTTTACTTGAGGTCTACTGATTTACATGTCAGTCTCATCTAAAAAAAAATCCCTTTACAGCAACATTTATACTAATGTTTGTCCAAACCACTGAATTCCTTAAATTTGTCAATTTGTCCCATAACATTAGCCATCACAGATATCTACTCCATATGTCTACATTGAGTATCTACACCATAGTTTGAAAGTAAAATAATATAATGCACCCCCTAGAATAGTAACTATCTAGTTAACTGTTAATTGTTATTAGTATTGTTTAGCTTTCATTGCTTTAAACTAGTGACTTAACCTTGAAGGGATCTTTCTTACCTTGTCCACACCCGAACTAAGCTGGATAAGTACCTCTTAGTTCAATACCATGGCGACTATTATCGTTTAAATCTAAAATGTCTTCCAAAGTCTCATGTGTTCAGAGGTGGGGATTTTGGAAAGTGATTGGATCATGTGATGCAAACTTCATCAATGGATTAATCCACAGATGAGTCATCATGTTGAGATTCCATCTTATTCCAGAAAAAATGACCATCATCAGAAATTGAATGACCATAAATGCTAGTGATGCTGCAGGGAACAAGGAACCCTTCTACACTACTGGTGGGAATATAAACTAGTTCAACCTCTGTGAAAATCAGTATGGAGAGTCTTCAAAAAATTAAAACTAGAAATTCAATTTGACCCAGCTATTATTCTTCTAGGTATCTCCCTGGAAGAGGTAAAGACATCATTATATAGTGATACAGGCATATCCATGTTTATAGCAGCAGAATGTATAATAGCTAAATCTTAGAAGCAGCCTATATGTCAATCAACAGAAGAATAGAAAAATAAAATATGGTTTTTATATACAAAGAGGTACTACTGTACCATAAAAAAGGATTAACAAGTCATTTGCAGGAAAATGGATGCACCTTGAGACTACAATGTTAAGAAGAATAAATCAGACATGCAAGTCTGAGTACTGCATGGTTTCTTATTTGAGAAGTACAAACTATAAAGATCAAAATAAAATAAAGATAATAGGAAAAAGGAAGATATATCTTTTGAAGAAGAAAGTGGACTAGGAAATGGAAGAAGGGAAAGGAAGGAAAGAGAAGGGAATAAAAAAAGAGTTAAGATGTGTTATGTACGTGTACCAACTTTTCATGAGGAATGTGATCATTATGTACTACAAACATATACTAATAAAAAATAAAAATTGAAAAAATAATTACATGACATTATTGTGAGGTAATGGAAACAGGAGGTGAGATCTCATTCAGGAGAGTAGATCATGGAGCATGACACTGGGGATTGTACCTGGTCTCTCACTCTCTCCTTTCTGGCTCTCTCCTTTTCTCTCTGCTTCCTGACTGTCACAAAGTGAGCAGCTCAGATCTACCATGCCCTTGATGTTCTGCCTCACTTCAGACCTGTAGCCAACCATGGACTGAAACCTCTGAAACTGTGAGCCAAAATAAACCTGCTCACCTCAGGTATTTTGTCATAGTGACAGAGAGCTGACTCACATAACAACTTAATGATTTGCTACTCATTACTTCCAATAGGGCTTAAGGGAGGAAGTCAATGGTAGATCCCTATACTCATGACTAGAGAGATGTGGCTGATTATTTTCTGGGGTAGCACTTCTCAAGAGAGTGTCCAGGATTTTAAAAATAGGTCCAACACACACACACCCACAGAGAGAGAGAGAGACAGACAGACAGACAGACAGAGAGAAGCAAAAACCAAAACCAACAACAAAAAGACCATCTTCCCCTGCACAAATGTTGGGTTTTTATTCAATCATTAAACAAAATTAAGTGGTGTCTTATTTACTGGGGAGACTTCTCATAACTTCACTGTGTTAATGTACCCCATAAGTCTGCTGATGGGGTTTTAGGATGTTTTCCCTGAGTTCATGTGTTCACTGACCTCAAGTGCCCTGTGGGGCTAGGACTGTGGAATGTAGTCTGCAGGCCACCTTGAGCACTGTTCTAAGGATACTGCTTGCTTGTCCTTTTATTTGTTTCCCCAGCCCTCAGTTAAAGTGAGGAAGAATGCTGGGAAAATGGGGATAAACTAGTTCTGGGGGACCCAGATCCAGAATCAAGTATATAATTTGCAGGTTCCCATATGCAAATGAAAATATGGGCCGTGTGTGTGTGTGTGTGTGTGTGTGTGTGATGTCTGCTATTGTGGAAAAACTTCTTGATCTGCACTATTATGGCCTCAAAATCATGGAACCTTGCGTCTGCACCCAGTCTTCCCTGGGCTTCCTACAGGCACAGGGAAGATCCAGAGTAAAGAAAAGGAGGCATCTCTGGGGGCCTCAGGAAGACAACGCTGTCTTAGGAACACTGCCTGCTATAATGCCCTTCACAGCTCTCCTCTACCTCTGATTCTGCCTCTGTGCCAAAAGGAGCATGGGTGAGGAGACCAAGCCCAGAATTCCAGGTGGGACCAAGTAGACTCAGGGCCTTCCACTCTTCCAGAAAGCGGTAAGATGGTATGTGCTCTGTCCTTAGGAGGAACCTGGACTTCGTGTACCCCAGCTTTCAGCATGTCTTCACAGACTGCTCTCCCAGATGCCCATGCAGTGCAAACACACGCTTGCTGCTAAAGACTATCTCTTCTCTCTAAACTTTTCCTCTTTCTCTCTCCCATTTAAAGTTAGATTTTGATTTCTGAGTGAGTTTACTTTCATTTTATGTCTTGGTGTGGAGCATGAGACTGTTTCTGCATCAGTGTATTTATCAAATATTTTCTGTCCTATACCTGCTTCAAACTTCCTGAACTCGAAACTGAGAATTTATATCTTTGATCCAGTGGTATGCCAGAGCCAGCTTATATTAGCCTGTAGGAACCAACTGTCAGCATTTTTTTGTATCTCCACATTCAGTGTTATCTCACTGGTACCTTGAGATCAGCTCATGGGAGTATTCATCTATGGAAACCAGTAAACACTATAAATCAGTTTTTTTTTCCTGGAGAGCTGTTTCTTGAACATTTATAGTGCACTGCTGCTTTGATCCAAGAGTTGGAACTGAAAATTTCTGCATGGGTCAGACACCTATCTCATGACCCTAAAGCATGTAGTGATGGGAGCAGTGAGGAAAAAGAAAAGAAGAGGGACCCAGTTAATGCCTCAAGTAATTATTGCTCAAAGGGTGTTCCACACAGAGACAATAATACTGTCACCCAACTCTTCTCTACTCCAGTTCCCTATGTCCCTCAAATTGCAACCTGAGGCACATTTTCCTTTTAAAGAAAGAATTGAATACTAAAATAATAATAATAGTAATAATAATAACATTAATAATAATAAGCATGAGGCCTTTTGTCTAAGGCAATGTGAATTTTTGTCTTTTTAAAGTCAGAAATACTGTTGTGTTTCCTTACTGGAGTATCATAGGGATTCTGATTGTTAGAATTCCCTCCAAAGAAGCATGCCCAGTGGGTAGCTTATCAATAGACCAGACACTGTGGGAAAGTCAACTAAATAAGTCCTACAACTACCCAGTGCAGTTAGAACGTAACTCACTTAGTGATGTACAAATTAAATAGATAATACATGCAATGTTTTAAAAATAGATCTTGATTATATCCTATTACAACAAACATTATAATTAATTCTTATCCTTAAAGAAGTTTTGAACCACAAGATTATAACTCACTTATTTAAACAGTATTCGATATCAGAAATTCTATCAGAAATAGTGAAGCTCGTTTGATCACCATATCAGCTTTATCCTGAAGTTTCCACTTATTCGTTCAACAAACATTTATGGAGCCCTTCTAGGTACTGTACACGGTTCTCAACAGTGACGATATGAAGATGCAAAATACAAATTAGGTTTAGGGAGATGATACATGTATCTAAACGTGTGTAATGCAGACAATAAAACAGGAAGGTGGAGCAGAGCAGGGGAGGATGGAGAGGAGCCTCTGAGAAGTTGACATTTAGACTGAGACCTGAGTCACAAGAAACAGGCAGCGATTCTAAGATTAGGGGTTGAGCTGTCTGGCCAATCCAGAAAGCCAGACAGCCAATGCAGAGGCCCCAAGGCAAGAATGAGTTGGTCACTTTTTAAGACCAAAAAGTTGACTAGCACCACAGGAACATTTTGGGCAGAGTGTTTGAAAGGAAATCAAAAAAGTAATCAGGAACCAGATCCTGGAAACCTCGCAGCTAGAGTAAGAAGTTTGGATTTCATGCCAGTGTCATTAGAAGTCATTGGTTGGTTTCAGGAAGGGAAGTGAAGTAAGCTGATTTACAGATTGAAAAGATCCTGACTGCCTTTCTGAGTGTGGAGCCAAGTGGGAGGAACCAGTGACACCGAGAAAGAGAGATCTGTTAGGAGTCTATCTCAGACATCGGAAGAAAGGTAAAAGTGACAAAAGGAACTGTGTCAGCTCCGCCGCACCCCTTCACTTTTTTTAATTGATGTGAGTTAGGGTGGTGATGATAGTGAAGAAGAGAAGGAAATGGCTTTAGAGTGTAAGTTAGAGGTGTAAGAAAAGTATTCGCTAAAATGAACTGACTGTGGAAGGTGAGAAATCAAGGCTAACATCTAGGTTTTGGGTTTAATCATAAGAATGGATGGCGATATTGATGGGTAATTTAATGAGATGGGAATTTAATGGGGAAATATCTTTAAAAAGACAACAAGAGTTCTGTTCCAGCCACACTAAGAAATGTCTTTTTAGCATCTTTAGGATGCCTGTAACCTATGTTAAAATATTTCAGCGCAAAGAATTGTTATAATGTATATGAATGTATGTGCATACACATATTAATTTAAGTTTCACTGTAGGGACAATTAGTTGGCCTAATACAAGATTCAATTTCAAGCATGATTGGATAAAATTATATCAAAAGGTTTTCTTTCTAGATGACACTACAGCTGTTTCAGCTTTTTATTTCTAAAAAAAAGCCCAAATCTTTGACTAATTAACATAATGAATGTCATGTCTGATTTTTCATTAGTAAAATTAGCGAAAATTGACTAAATTAGTGAAAATAAATACATAAACATTAGATTAAATATTCCAGAGGTGCTACCTATCCTTTTATGAATGGGACATCATTAATTTAGCATCTATTACTGCCTACACTTTGTGACTAGAGCCTGGGACTTCATCCAGGCTGATGCTGTACCTAACTATTGTTTTTTAGTATTCTGATTGTCAATACCACATATAAGGCTAAGAATCCTTTCTCTAAAATATCATTACATCTGACACAAATGAACATTTCATCAAGGTATTGTTGGATTGCCTGAAAGAAAAAAAGCTGAGACTTCACTAAACTTAAACAACAATGGAAATCCGGAAAAAGAATATCAGTTCACACCACTTCTATTCAACATTATACTATTTAACGTTATCCACCCAGAGCAATTGGATAACAAAATGAAATAAAAATCATCAAAAATTGAAAAAGCAAGAAGTTAAAATTATGTTATGACAACCCTGTTCATATAAAATCATAAGGAATCCATTAAAAATACTATTAGAACAAATAAATGAATTCGGTAGTGTTACTGGATACAAAATCAATGTAGAAAGATTAATACTATTTTTATTTATTTGCAATGAAAAATTCTAAACTAAAATTAAGGAAATAATTCCATTTACAATAGCATCTAAAAGAGTAAGTCACTTAGGAATAAATTTAACAAAAGAAATGTAAATCCTACATTCTGAGAACTTCAAACATTGCCAAAAGAAATGAAAGAAGATCAAAATAAGTGAAAAGGCATCCCATATTCATGGAACAGAAGACTTAATAACGTTAAGATGGCAATATTCCCCAAACTGATCCACAGGTTTAATGTAATCCCTCTGAAAGTCTTAGATGCCCGATCTCAAAATTGATATTTGAATAAAAATGTCCCAGAATAGAGGAAACAATCTTGAAAATGTAAAACAATGTTGTCAGACTCACATTTTATCATTTCTAGAAAAAGGAGAGTCTTGACAGGGAGGATAGAATGATTCTTCTTTTCTTGGCTCTTCTGTATCTGTAGTCGTGGATTTCAAGAGAGTTTAGTCAATGTTATGTACGTTGCAGACACATCTGGATAAGAAGAGTGAGGAATAAAAAATACTTGTAAAAAAGTGTTGGAAGCAGTGAGGTAAACAAATAAATAGAATTATGAATCTGCTTACATTAGCTGATTGGCCAATTGGCCATAGGCAAATAACTTTCTCTTGTCTACTGAATTTTATCTCTATGCTTTTTTTTCCTGTCTGTGCTAGGAGAAGAAATCATCTACGTCATTCACTAACCCCAGTATGTAACAGTATCTCCAGCAACAAATCTTTCCCCTTTTTTTTCATTCTTTACCTGGAAACTCTCAGGTAGGATTTCTATAGATACAATAACTTTTAATCATTCAGTGTCTTGTCTAGTGCTGTTATCAGATCTTATTTTTGTTGTTCATATTAATGGGGTTCTTCTTGATAGTTTACCCTTTCATTGCCATATTGAAGACATGAGTCCTAACTGAGATTTATTGACCTCTCCAAGAAGTCATGTTGGTTTCTGAGTTTAAATACCAATGTCATATAGTCAGGAGCACCCCCCAACCCCTCCATCCCTCCACGAATATCTGGTAAAGAAATGAGTATCGTGCTTGACACCTCACTTCCTGGCACCTCTTCATCATGTCAGGACCCCTCCTTCTCCAGTGTTCTCCAAAACTTGAGGTTTCCACAGTATCCAATTTTGTCTCTTTTCTTTTTTAACTCTTTCCAAACTCATTTTCAGCTTCTATCAATTTTATCTTCCTACTTCTATATGAGATTTTTGAGTCATCTGCCAAACAAAACTGCCTTCAAATAAAAGCCAGCAGTTTAGAGAAAGCCCTCAGCAGTGAGAAGCAAAGCCGAAACCCCAGATTTCTGTGCGTAGCAAATTGCTTAACATTCATGGAACGTTAACTATAAAATCCAAGTGTAGATCAAGCCATACTCAACCGAAGAACCTAACTTAAAAATAAACCATACATTCATGCATGTGTGGGTAGACCTTTGATACACAGAAAGATGTTTCAACGTAGAGATGGTGAAAGAAAAACAGCTCCTCAACCACATGAAATAAAATCCTCACATAATAATAAAACAGTGCAGATAAACAGACTCTAAAATATGGAAAATAACAGCAAAGCAAGAATTCCATTAAATCTGTAGCTACATTCAAACTCAACTTTACTTACATTTTGGGAAAGTCTGTGCTTTTTTTCCTTCGGACTTTATTTTGGCTCCTCTGCCTTTTTCTAACATCAAGGATCTTTTTTAAAATACCAGTTCCTTCATTAAGCATTGGATCATCCTGCATTTCAATCTGTCACATTAATCGCCCACATACTTGATCCAATCATTTGACCCCCCCCCAAGTCTGTTTCCTTAAGAGTTTTGCTGTGCTAACGATCACTCTCCTTGTTAACTCCATCTACTGCTGAAAATGAAAGGAAATAATGTGTTTTTATTGTAAACCTCTACAGAATCAGTCTTCTTTTAAACTCACGATTACATAAATTGAGGCATACAACTGCATTCATAAAGTTTCTAGAATGCGATTTGCAGTGTGGCATGTTCATACAGCTATGCTTATACACAGGTGTTACGGTTTGTATATAGATGGCCCCCGCAAGCCTCATGTAGTCATGGAAGCGGCTGAATCTAACATTTATGATCTATTCGTTGTGTAGCACTGGGATTGGCGGTGTGAGTTCTGCACCCACCCAGGGGTGGAGCCGACATCCAGTGTAAGGTCGGAATGGGCGCGTTTTTCCCTCTTTGGAGCGGTTTGCGCTTGCCTCTTGCAGCCGCCATGAATGGCAGCGCCTCAGCCACGCCACCCTGACTTGGAGCCAGCTAAGCATGGACTAAAAGCCCCAGAACTGTAAGAAATAAACCTCTCCTTCCTTCACTTTGGGCGTCAGGTATTTTGTCCCAGCAACGAGAAAAAAGTAACCAAGACAACAGGCATATGGATGCTTGCTCTTCAGTGACTTGTACATCGCACTCTTTACATCTTACAGTAAATAGTTGCAGAATTGATTTTGTTCTCCTGACTTATTCCTCACTACTCAAAATTTCTTTAACAGAAAAGCGTTTCACCAGAGGCAAACTTATGATCTAGGTACTTCTTGAGATATGAAGCGCTCACTTTAATTCACACAAAGGTGGCAGTGAATTTTTGCTAAACCATGTGTTGTAAAGTGGCAGCCACCATCATGTATAAAGGTCAAAGTGGTCCAGTGTAGGATGACTGTGCTTCCTTCTTGCCAAATCAATAATCTTTCCAAGGCTGACTGAAGGGTAAAGGCACTTTTGAATTGTGATCGTTCTCAAAAAGTAGTTATCAACTTTTGTATATTTCAAAACATCATGAGGAAATTTTTCAATACAAATAAAGCAGGATTAATTCACTCTACATGTGAGAAATGGTAGTTTATATCCCTAAGAAAAATATAAACACCCTAGTTGAAAAAAAAAATATATATATATATCATGATCACACATTACTCTCAAGAAGTATAAATGGACAGTAACCATGAAGGAAACATTAGCTATCTTTAGAAGTTGTTTCAAAGAAATGCAAATTAATTTGAGATCCATTGTCACCAATCAAACTAGCAATGATTATAAAATATGCAATATTGGTAAGGATGCATGGCTGCTAAACCCAGGTCAAAATATAAAATTAGTATATCCTTTCCAAAGGATAGTTGAACAATATGCCTGAAAAGACTTATAAACATTCTTTTTCAACCCAACAAGCCTATCTGTAGCATTTCTAAGGAAGTATTCAAACTACAAATAAAAATTTGTGGTCAAGAAAAATCAATGCAGGACTATTTGAGTCATAAGTCAAAAAGTTAAAATTTTCAAAAGTAGAAAAGCAATAAAATTAACTACGAGATAGTACTTTCAGTAGCCCTTAAATAGTTTTTCACAGAAGAATATTAACAAGGGGAAATATTACTGTTATACTGCTCATTTTAGGAAATATTTAACAAGACTATATATGCAATATACTTGCATTTATATATAAAAAGTCTGAAAGGATATTGTTGTGGTGATACCTGGTTGATAGAATTACAGGTTTATCTTTCACCTCCTTTGCTCTGTTGTATAGTTTATTTTCAAAAATTTTATAGTAAATGTATTATTTAGTGATAAGAAAATAAAATTTAAGAAATTTCCCAAGAAAACCCTTTTTTTTTTCATTAAAAAAATGAATAGTCTCAACCTTGGAGGTTTTTAAAGCAATTTTCCCCAAGATTACTTGGTCCCAAAGCCAATACTAATTTTGATGTTCCACACTGGTGGGCTCCTCTTTTACTTGCCAGGAACAATAGGAGGGGCCAGATGGCTTGCTTTTTGCTTCTGAAGCTGGCTGCCTATCAGAACTACCTTGATGCTTTAAAAACACACATGCTGAGGTTCCATTGGTCATAAATCCCTTTTTTTTTTTTGTGGGTTTAGAGGATGGTGTTTGCATGTGATTGTGTGTGTGTGTGTAATTTTTTTTAAAATTCTTCCTCTTTTGTGCTTTTCCTAATATTTTCCTGTATGACATGATTTTGATTCTGATTTTTAAAATACTCTTATTTTGCATGACTTAGCTTTGTACAACTCAACTTGTTTAGTCCAACTAGACCGTAACTCCAACTACAAAAACCAGACAAGACTTCTTTGTGTATGCAAACATTATGTTTTCCATTTTTAAACTGGGGATTACACCCAGGGCCTTTGCACTAAGTTACATCCTCAGCTCTTTTTCACCTTCTGTTTTCAAGACAGTGTCTCTGTAAGTCTCTTAAGCTCCCCAGCCAGGGCTCAACTATGTGGTCTTTCTGCCCTGATTCTAAGAGTATGCTACTGTGTCTGGCTATATTTTACTATCTTAAATTAAAAATGGGTTTATCATATTACTGGCATTTATCACCAGAAAACGGGAGTACAGACAGTTTTAATATTCTAAAGCGTAATTTTTTTGGAAGATTTTTCCCTCTGTTTTATAAATAATTATACCATACAACTTATTTTCTTATTTGGTTACCTCCCAATACAGTGTATCTGGGAGAATAAATACAGAAGTAGCATTCATTGTGAGCCATTCATTGCAGGGAGAGTTTATAGTGTCTTGGTCAGGGTTTAAGTCCAAACTGTTTCACCAATGCTGCAAGTGAAACAGAAGGACTTTGCCTATACATTTATTCATACCCCGAAGAAGCTCCAAAACTTCTTTCTGCCAAAATGCTCGGCCTAGCTAATGTGTCTTTGCTTAAGAGGAGAGATGGCTTTTATCTAGACATGTTCTACTGACATTAATAGGTTCTTTTGTTTCAACGAGAGAATGTTAATACCATCCTAAGATTGATGGCTACAACACATGGCTGCATGGGGAAGAAACCACATAGATCGAACAGGCTCTGAGGAGTTGTCATGAAATACAATCTCAGGTTCACTGCAATTCAACATTTGTTCAAAAATTTTGCTAGAAAAATAATATTGGTTGAAGTGACATAAACATCCACACATCTAGGCATTTGAAAATAGATCTGTGGATCAAACGTGCATGCAGAACATGGGCCTTCTCAGAATTTTCTGCACCAAATTATGCCTTAAGGAAACTTGGGTAAGCTTATACTGAGCATCCTATAAGAGCCAATCTTGAAAATGTGTTTCTGTGTGTATGACATGAACATTGCTCATCAAATCACCAAGAAATTTTTTCTCAAAGTCCTTTAATTGTTTTAATAGTATAATCTCTTCATAAAGATAACACAAGCCTACTGTATAAAATCCAAATAACATAATAAAAATAGAATATAATAAAAATATAGTAATATAAATATAATATTATAAAATTAAAACTTAGCTCTCCCAATACAGACTACTAGTGCTACCACTAAAATTACTATTTAGAAATAAATGTTATTAATATTTGGGCAAACAACAAGTAACTCTTTTTATATGTTTATGTATGGACTTTAGTAAGAGCCTTATTATATATATATATATATATATATATATATATATATATATAATTTTCAGACCAGTCTGTTTCATTCAAAATGTCTAAGTAAATATAATTACACAATAACTTTCTCAATGACTACATACAAGTGTGCCACTTTTTTTTAACTTTACTGAGGTATAATCAACAAATAAAATTGTATACATCCAAGGTGAACAATATGATATTTTGATACACAGATACATTGGGAAATGATTTCAATAATTAAGCTAATTAATATACTATTACCCCACGAGTTACTTTTTGTACAAAAGTTTACCAAGGAAATACATAACTAATGAAGCATTAGTAGCTTCTAAGCTTTTACTCAATATGCTGATTGCAGATAAAGCTCACTCCAACAATGCCAGCTTCTGACACAAATCTATTTTCTTTCCACAGCATCCATATATACAATTTCACTCAAAATTGTTCTACTTTAAACACATTATGCCTGTGTAACACACATCTTAAATATTGCATGGTTCTCTTACATGAAAAACATAAATATAAATAATGTAAAGAGCAAAATAAAAGACAGATAATAGGAA
>RJWT010034975.1:0-13564 GCA_004365215.1 Cuniculus paca
CCTGGGGTGGATGTAGCACTCACACCATCTGCCTGCCCTCCTCTTGCACAGGATGAGGATGTTACAAACTGAGGATGTTACAAACTAGGGACCCTGGCCCCATGCTGAATCACTTAAACTTCTGACCTTCTCAAATTGACACAGTGAACAACATCCTAGAATGGTAACTGCTTGTTCTCTACACCCCAGGATGTAGAGCCCCCAAGTTTCTTAATTAAGCATCTAGACTTCTCAAGTTGACACAATGTACAAACCATAACACTCATGTTCATCCCTTTATGCAAAAAGCATTTAGTCCATCTGCAAGAATTGCCAAAGTCCCAGCAGTTTTAGCATTGCTGAAAAATTCAAGTCCCAAGTGTTTTTAAGGCAAACTCTTAGCTGCACGTCTCTGTACATATGGAAACATAGTTAAACACTTACAACATTCAATGATACAAGATAAACATTTTCATTTCAAAAGTTACAAAATGGGGGATACAAAGGTTGAGACCAAAGCAGGTCCAAAATCCAGCATAGCAGCTATTAAGTCCTCTGTTCCATGTCCAGTATCTGAAGCAATCTGTGGTAAATTGTGAGCTCCAAAGGGCTTGAGTGAGCCCACCCCATGGCACTTTAATAGTTATAGCTCCCACGGTTTCTCTCTTAGGTCAACTTTGCTCATACCTTTCAGCTTTCTTTAGATGAACCATGTTCCTGGTTTCTCCAAACCTCTGGGGTCTCCACTGTACCTTCGGCTTCACACTCACAGTTTCACACACTGCCCTCTCAGGGACATACTAACTGACCTCCCAGGCTTTCTGAAATCAGGATGGAAGTATTCTTAATGCCATAACTCTTGCATTCTGCATGCATCTAAAACCATCAGTGTGGATTATGCCAAGGCCTGCTGCCAGCTAGAGTGGTAGTCAGGCTTTCCTCTCTCTTGGTTGTAGGGGTCAAGTGCCTGGATTTCTGGGCACTCTGAATCCAATTCAGAGGAATAAATTCTCTATGCTGCCATCATTCTGGAACATGGTTCTCTGCAGCTTTCTGCTAAAAGAAAAGTCTTTCACTTTTGCAGTTTTGAGGCTGAAAAATGTAGAGACTTGATGTTTTATGTGATGCTTTCAGGTCATCTTTTATATTCTCCTGTTCCTTCTTGGCAATCAAGATTTTCTCAACTCTATCTTTGCAGTCCACAGCTTTATCAGAGTGTCTTTTGTGGCTAAACTCACAATGTTTTAAATCATCCTGCTAGGCTCTTTGCTCTTCATTGGTAACATAAATCTGGCTAAAACCCCCCAACAATAGCCATGTTACAGTTTCAATATTCAACTGCCTTGAAATATCTTGTACCAGATTAATTAATCCACTGCCCTTAATCTAAGTCTCAGGCAAAGTCTCTGGACACAAGTAAAATACAGACAACCTTTTGTGAAGCTGTAACATACATCATCTGGAGTCTAGCACCCAATACAGTCCTTCTTCCCACAGGAACCTCCTGAACCTGGTCTTTACCAGCAGGATTTCTATCAGCTTTCTGATCTTCTGAGCTTTGATCAGAATCTCCCACATAGAAAAGTGTAAGGTATGCCAGCACTACCATTTCAGGCAACATCTCCAAACCCTTCCAAACTCTTCCCACAAGCCATTCCCAAATGAACCACATGATCAGGTACAATCACAGCAATGAACCCACTTCTCTTACCAAATTTTGTCTTAGTTACTTTTCTTTCATTGCTGGGACAAAATATCCAACACCCAAAATTAAGGAAGGAAAAGTTTATTTAGCTCACTGTGGAGGTTGCCATCCATAATCAGCTGGCTTTAAGGTAGGGTGACATGGCACAGGTTCAACATTTTAAGACAGCAGAAGACAGCAAAAGTAGCAAGAGCCAAAAGGGGTAGAGGATAAGCCTATTTTCCTCCTTTATATTATAAGCAGGCTACCACTCCCTACAGCAGGTGTAGCACTCACACTATTTCCCTGACTTCCTCTTGCACAAGATGAGAATGTTTACAAAGTAAGGGCTGTGGCTCCCTGTTGAGTCACTTAGTTAATCTTCAAAACTTCTAAAGTTGACAAAATTTGTCAACCACTGAACCCCATAATAGACTACTTTCATTTTATTAGCCAGCACTTAGTTATAGGGCACTCTGACTGGAAAGAGACTGGAAAATGGAGGTATTGTTTGTCCTGATAATGAGTAATTGTTGTAGTTACAATTAAGAATATAAATATTTTAGAGATAATGTAAATAAAATAATAGTAATTCAATTCATCTGTAGTTTACTCTGTGCTAAGCATAGTACTATACAATTTGAACTTATTTCATTACAGCTATTATACTATGAGAGTAATATTATATCCTTGTAACAAATGAAGACATCAAGGGTTAGACTAAGACTAATCAATCCTTCCCAAGGATATACAACTGTTGAGAACAAGGACAGTATTTGAAAGTAACTACTCTGAGATCAGAGTGTACCTTTGTTATCAAATTTAAAAAGTTATTGGATCCCCATTATATTTTAAGCACTATGTCTTAGGACATTAAGGTTCTTAACATAAAAGGCAGTTTGTATCTTTATTTCTTCATTATCACTGTAGTATGAACCCTGTAGTGATCATACATGTGAATGCTGTCAAAGAGGAAATATTTAGATTCCCATAAGTAGATTTAAACTATTTTAAAATGTGATTGAAGAACTCTTTGAATAAGTCTTCTTTATTAAGCGTCTCCAGAAATGTAGAACTGATAATACATACAATATGTATGCATATTGAGTTAATACTGTACTCTTCAGTTGGAGAGAAGTCTGGATGCAAAATGTCTTCCTTTCAGGGTCTTTAATCTTTATATTTTAAGACCTATAACTGACTGATGAGTTCCACATAATAGATAGCAATTCACTTTATTCAAAATCTACTTATTTAAATATTAACCACACCTAAAAAATACCTTCACAATAATATATGGGCTGGTGTCATTTTCTATTCAAACGTATCAAGTTCATTTGTTGAAATTTTGAATCTATGCTGAGATTTCTTTGTTGGTTTTTTGTCTAGTTGATCTATTTGTGATAGTGGAGTACTGAGGTTCCTTACTATAACTGTGGTGATGTTTTTCTGATCTTTTATGTCCATTAGTGATTGTTTAATAAATCTAGTTGTGCCATTGTTCAGTGCATATATATTTATAATTTTTGTCTCTTCTTGTTGAATTGTCTCTTAATCAATATGTTTTGACCTTCTTGGCTGAAAGTACAATTCTTTAAAAACAGGATAGAAACTCCTGTTGGTTTTCAGGTTCCTGTAGGAGGTATGTTGTACTCTATTCTTTAATTGGTAGTTCTATAAATTTTTGGGGGGAGCTAAATGTGTTTCTTATAGGCAACATTCCCTTAGGTTTTGCTTCTAGATCCATTTTGAAAACCTCTGTCTTTTCATTGGTAAATTGACAATATTCACATTCCCAGTTGTTACTGATAACTATTGACTTATTTCTGTCATTGCATGTTTTCCTGTTGCTGTTTCCCTTTCTTTCCCTTAATTGCTCACTCTACCTGTGCATTCATTGTACTAGACCATTTGGCATTGTTAACTTCTCTGTATCTTTGTCTGATATCCTTGGGAATTTTTTGGAGTGCCGGTTTATTGGTCATGAATTCTTTAGGTACTGTTTATCATGGAAATCTTGTTTCTCCATCAACTTTAAAAGACAGTTTTTCAGGATATAACAGTCTGGGTTGAAAGCATTTTCTTTGTGGGGGTGGGGTTTAAAAAGACTTCTGGAAGCCAAGCTTTCTCTTCCTTTGAGGTATATGTGGAGAAGCCTGCTGTAATCCCAATGGGTTTTCTTTATAAGTGATTCATTGCTTTTCTCTAACAACTTCTAAAATTGTGTTCTTGGGTTGGGCTTTGGTGATTTTTGACTATGGTATGTCACAGTGATTCTTTTCTATTAAATCTGAATTGGCTATTTGGAGTTTTATTTTAAAAAACTTTCCATATTGGAAAAGTTTTCTGTTAATACTTCCATAAACAGATTTTATATGACATTTGTGCTGTGTTATGATTATATCTAATTCTAATTAATGTTACATTAATCTTTGTGTTATCTAGGAATGGTTATTTTTAAATTATTGAAGAATTGATCACCAATTATAAAAAATGTATTAGTTCCAAAATATTATATGAATGGAGTAATACAGAAGGTAATCATTTGGAATTGGCTTTGCTCACTTAGTCTAATTCTCTAGCATAGTATGTTGTTGTGTACTAATAATTTATTGCTTTCAATTATTGAGTAAGACACAGAGTATTAATGCACTGTAGTTTAGTCATTAACCCACTGAATGCCATTTTATTTGGTTCTATGCTTTGGTTATTAAAACTGAAACAGCTATAAATAATCAGCATGTAGGTTTCACTGTGGACATAAGTAGTATACATATTTCTCTGGGATAAATGTTCAAGAGTAAAATTACTGGGAAGTTTGGTGGATGAGTGCTGGTTCCATAAAAAATATCAAGATATAAGTAATCTATTTTTTCTGTATCCATGTCAGAATCTGGTATTGTCCCTATTTTTTGATCCTTTGGATAAGTATATAGTGATATTTAATAGGCATTTAAATTTTTGGTTCCTTGATGAATAATAAATACTGAACATGTTTTCACATGTTTATTCATCATCTGTACATTCTCTTTGGTAAAATGTTTATTATTTTGCCCATTTTCTAATTGAATTTTGTGTTTAGAATTGGGTACGTGTATGCACATTTCTTTTTTAATCAAATATAGTTCTTTACTGGATATGATGCTTACAGGTTTCTTATTTGTATATCTTGAATTTCCATCCATTTTACAGATCTTTTGCAGCTACAAATTTTAATTTCAGTAACATGAAACTTTTCTTTTATAAATCTTGCTGAGAAATCTATGAACATGGTGCCTTGTTTTATATACTGGTTTTCACCAATTTTTTTCTAAAGCATTCATGGTTTTGTTTCAGACTTATCTATGACCCAATTTGTGTAAGACATGTGGTTTAGATTGAAATTCATTAGCTTTCTGATATGTGATCAATTGCTCCAGCACCATTTGCTGAAAATGCTATCCTTCCTCCATTCATGTGCTTTTGTCACTTTGTCAAAACTCAGTTGAGCACATTGGTATGGGTCTGCCTAGTTATCTATTGTTTTCCTTCACTGAGCTGTGTATTTATCCCTCAACCAAAATTACATTGCCTTGACCACCGTGTTGCAGACTTAATATTGGCTGAGCAATTACTTTAATTTTATTCTCCTGTGTCAGAATTGTTTTAGCTTGGTAATTTTCTTGATTAAAAATCTTTCTGCTTAAAATACCTAGAGTTGTTTCTTTTTACAGAATGGAAATCAACTCCTGCAGAAATAATTCCCAAGTAAGCACAAATTCACATGGACAAACCAAGGGATGATTTGATAATTTTCTCTTTAAAGGTGTGATGAACAGGCTTCTACATATTTACTGAACTGCAACTACTGTAACTGCATAGCTCACTCACAAGGAGCATTTGATGGAAGTAGCTCTAAGATGCTTCCTCTGAAATGGTATGTTTCTGAAGTTGGAAAAATACAATTAGGAAAGAATATACTTTTTACTCCTGAAGTGTGGATATTTTCAGTGGAAACAAAGAGACACTTTTAAAACTGTGAAGTTGGGCATGGAGGCACACGTGTGTAAACCCAGCACTTGGGAGATTGAGGCAGAAGATTGCCTCTAGTTTGAGGCTAGCCTGAGCTACATAATGAGTTGAAGGCTAGCCTGACCTACAAAGTCAGACCCTGTCTCTACCCCATCAAAGGAAAAACAAACAAACAAACAAAGCAAAACTATGTATCACTTCCTCAGAGTCCCCTTCTAAATGGTGATGCAAGAAGTTCCACATATCTGATCCTTAATAAAACCACAGTGGTTAGAATTATTAGTAACCATTTAAAATCTCTAGCGATTGACCTTAAAGTTTATAACAAATGTAGAAACCGTTATTCAGAGGATCTCCTGAATCTTGATATGTATACCAACTCTATGGTTTATCAGTCCCTCTCTCCACTTCTATCAGTAGCGTAGTATAGCCACAGCTCCATTGGGTAGATGTGGCTAAGACTATAAGGACCTTGTTCCTTCCAGCTCCTAATTAAGGGTCAAATATTTTTCCTGGGATTGGCAGGTGACCAGAATGTCTAATTCTTAGCCCTGCCTTTGTGTTATGGAGTGTAAATTTTAGGTGATTATGGCCAAATATTGGGAATTCATTTCTTCCACTCATTTCCTACACAGAGAGTATAGGCTCTAGCCCACGTATGTCTCTGATCACCTTTGTCCCAACTTGTGGAGTGCAGGTTACACAACAGAGGAAGCAAGCCTAGAAAACAGGACGCTATCACCCTTTCTGATGGCCATATTTGAAAGCATGGTGTCACTTCAATAGAAGTGTTAGCTATTATCTTTATTCTAATCTCCTGAGCAACAGCTCAGAGATGGTGGCCAGGGCAAAAGAAACACTATACGAATACTGTTGTAGTCAGGGATTCCAAGGGAAAGGAATTAATGCAGGACACTTTGTTTATAGTATTATTTTATAATATTCACCCACAAGAGTCAAACGCAAAAAGAGTACAGGAAATCTGTTCACACACTAGCGACTCACAGAATCCTGCTGAAGGCCTGGATCCCATAGCAATGTCCTGCACAAGTCCAGCTAAAGACCTAGAGCCCATGGCAATGTCCTCCCTGACTCCAACTGGAGGCCTAGAACCCATGCAAGTCTGTATCAAGGATCTGCACTGAGAAGGCCCAAAGGTCTGTGGTGGAAGCTAGAAAGTCTCACCCAATGGGATGAAGGATCTGTGTCAGCAGGCTGAGAGATCTGCGCTGGAGCCAAGAAGCGATGCTCAAAGGATCAGACTTCCCTTAAGTGAACTGCAGCAGCCATTGTCAGTGACGAGGTTCCAAGTTCCTCTGAGAAGGAGAACAGCCAAGTTCATATCAGGAAAACCAGCTCAACCCACTTCTCCAGGAGAATCAACAGCACCATCACTTCCTCTCCAGTTATCCTTTTATACTGTTGACAAACAATTCTCAGGTGGGCCCTCCACACCTAGCACCACACTGATTCAGTTCAGCTGGGTGTTACAAATTGCCCACCAGTTGTCAGTGCACCACCAGCACAGAGCTGGGATATCCTTCTCTAAGGAACTGGCATGGTTTAGAACAGAGCATGGAGAATTTCAAGCATACCATAAAGATTTCTCAAACATAGTGCTTATTTTAATAAGAAATCAAGAAAGTCTAATTGCTAAACTTGTAACAGCTTATTAACTGGAGAGAACAAAGTTAAGAAATGTCCTTTTTGGGTCAGAGAAAACCCAGAGACTGACCTCAAAATTATCCCTTCTAATAGAATATTGATTGACAACAAAAGTAAATGAATATGGGGACATGCTACAGTTAGGATAAACCTTGAAAACATGGTGAGAAAAACCAGTCATTTAAAAGCACACACTGTATGATCCTACTTATCTAAAATGTAAAGAAATAGAAATTTATAGGCATGGATTTTTATAGAAGCAAGTTTATTGATTAATGGTTGCCTAAATTGGGGAGGGAATGACTTTGATTGGTATGTGGCTTCTATCTAGAGTGAAGATAATGTTCTAAAATTGACTATGGTGATAGTTACATAATGAAAAACTACAATCATTGAAATAAAGAATGTGTGAGTGAATATTTGATTGCTTGAATTGTATTTCAAAATGTAGTTATATATAAAAATTAAACTATGAAAATAATCTAAAAGTAATTCTGAGATTTGCCTTTGGAAATGAATATTTAAGATTCCTTCTAGGTAGGAAAAAGTACTGAAAGGACGTGTATGCAGCATTTGCATTAAAATGCTTTTGTAGGGCCAGGGATTTAGCTCAGTGGTATAAGAGCCTGCCTGGTAAGCACAAGGTCATTGTAAAATACTTTTATGGACTCTTCTGCATAAATTGGGGATTTTTTTCTCCATAAAATTCAGTATTATTTGTTCCTTCAACTTCTTAGGAGTTAGAAAATGGCGGAAATTTAGGAGAAGCAGATGTATGGCTCTTAGGAGTATACTCAAAAGTCAGTTCCTATCTGTCTCTGATCATTCTGGGCCTTCCGGATAATCATGAAGAACTCATGGGCAGTTAATTTGAATTTTGCTTAGAATGTCTTTCAAGATAATAGGGCTTATATTTCCATGGAATGTATTAACAGTATGTGAATAAAATTACTTTTTATTCTGAAAATATGTTCTGGTTCCTAAAGTTTATTTTTCTCAGGATAGCTTCATGATTGTATTATCTTAATCTATGTCCTTCCTCCAATTTAATTTCTTTCCACAGAAGTTTGATGCTTTCAGTTTCTCAGTCTTCAGATAAAAAGACTAGCATTTTTGTTTACTAGCTCATGCTTGTCTTTTTGTAAGAAGTAATTGCTAGCACCTAACTTCACAATTTATTTTTTATTAATCGCCCCCTATGCATTGTCAATGTCATGTTCTCATTTCACTAGTTATCAATTCTCTAAAATAAAGCCATAAATATTTGTTTCCCTAGAGCTCATTCTCTTTCTCCCTACCATTCTTCTTGTTACTGTCAGGGAAATTTTTAATAAATTGAAACTTGCACTGTCTCATTTCTACTCAAAAATATTTAATGACTGCCTGTTGGCCACTGAACTCATTTCAAATTTCTTTGGCATATAAACTTTCCTTCATGTGTTCATTTCCACTGTTTCAATGCTAAATAAGTTTAAAGCTCCTTAACCATGGCTTAATACATTCTCTTACACGTGTCTCTTAGAGGGAAAAATCAAGTGAAAATTTACTTTAAAAATATAGCCTCAGATGGCTAGGCATGGTGGCACACCTGTAATCCCAGCACTCAGGAGACCAAGGCAGAAGGATTGTTGTGAGTTTGAAGCCAGCTTGGGTGCATCTGAATGGGCAGCCCAATGTACTCTATTATTCAACCAAAAGTAGTTTCAGTATAAAGCAGGACATTTGCACTAGCAAACTAGTATATGGTGTCTTTTAGTGAAGAATTGGGAAGGAAAGAATGTTTTCTTATATATCTAAACTGACATTAAGGATCTTGTATCAGATTTCTGTAACTGCTGAAACAAATGCCCATGAACTCGATGGCTTAAAATAACACAGATTCCTTGAGTTATGGTGCCTTTCCAGCAATGGCTCATCCAGTCGTACTTCACATTATGCCACTCTGACTGACTCTACTACCTCCTTCATCCACATTTGAAGACTGTTGTGATGACTTCTGGTACATTTGAATAATGCACCAGGATGATAAACCTGTCTTAAGATCAGCTGTTCAGTAACCTTAAGTTCATCTTCTTCCTCTTTGGCATTTGAAAGAACACATTCATCGATTTCAGGGACAGATATCAGTGAAAGGCCATTATTTTTCCTATCATAATGCTTTTCAAAATAGACTTGAGAGCAGTGGAGTCCAGAACTTTGTATAGGGCTTATTAAAAATAGATAAGTCAGTTTTGCTGTTCCTAATAACCTCCTGTTTCCTGATCTTCCCTCTGCCAACCCCTAACATTTTCAGTGCATTTAAGGAATCCTTAGTGTTCTACCTGAAAAAGATGCTTCAGTTTTCTTGGTCACTTCGGACAAGTCAAATGCAGAATAGCTCCAAAGCAATCAATAAATGAGATTGGCAACTCATTCCTTCGATGGACTTCATATAATGCATTAAACTTGATCTTTGGCAGAGCATGGCAGACAGGAATAGAAGAAGACAATGAGGTAGAGACAAGTAGTAGTCAACCACTGGACCATCCATGTGTGTTGAGGGTGAGGTTTAGTTTTACATGGCAGAAATTAGAAAGTTACATCACCTGGCCTGCCTCCCTTTCACCAAATATGTGCGCCCTGCTAAAGGGCTGCTGACATTTTTGTCACTTAGAAGCAGAATAGTCAGTTGAGGTTAGGTAGAAAGGCCACAAAAGGCAGAAGAGAGTTATAATGTCATGAGTTAAGCAAAAGGCCTTTGATCTCTTAGCTCTAAACACTAATCCTGATCTTCAAAATACTTCAGGAAGTAGACCTGGTAAATGAATGAATGGGGGATTTGAATGACCTCACCATTCCTTCGTCATTTCCTGGAGGTGTTGCTAACCCACATCACAAGTACCTGAGGTAGAGGTGATCTGAACAATAACTTGCATGCGAGCTTGTAATGTAGTTGAAGATGGACTGGAATTCAAAATTGAAAACTGGTGAGATAACTTATCTACAAAGTCTTTACAATACAGTGAATAAAGATTTATACTCCAAATGGTTGAAGGAAATGAGAGAGAAATGATTATTGATATGCCTTTCCAATTCTGTATTGATCCATACACTAACTGCAGATACATTGGCATCATTTTCATCTTTAATTCGCCTTTCACCTTTAATTCAAAGAGGTATGCAATTATGGTAACATAATTTATAACACATTGGCACCTTGGATTCCTTTCTTAAATATGGAAAGACTTTTAGTCAATTTCGAATTAACTTGAGCTACGCTGTAAGCTCAAATCACCTTTTAAAATGTGGGGTAGCCTCAAAGACTTAATTTTTGCATTCAAGAAGGTGATATTTTCTAATCTTGGTGAAATGTATTTGAGCCATGATTCATCTAATTTACTTAACACTCTGGGCTAGCTAGAATTCTCTTTTTATACCTGAGGAAACAGAGAGCAGTTGCAGAGAACAGTTGTGTAACTTGTTTACTGTCACAACTATGAAGTGCTGTAATATAAATTTCACATGGGAATTCTGTCTCCAGATCTGAGATAATGTATTACTAGGCCCACAGCTTAGTAAAACAAAGGAGTAGTTCATAAACATGTACTGAATGAGATTAAAATGCATTGACCATTTCAGTTTATATATAATCATGATTATCACTAATCTTGATACCTAAAGAAATTCTCAGTGTTTTGCAAAATACAGCAGGATAAACTATTGTCCTCCAGAAGGAGTAGTTAACTCATCATACTGTTAAATTGCCCAATTTTTCAATTGCCAATTGTTTAATTACCTAATACATTCTCCAGTGGCATTTTGTTTTCCTCCAAGAAGTAAATAAATAGTAAAACACTTTTATCTCAGCCATCATAGGATAAGTCCTTTCTTAGCAATGATTTTGCCTGGGTTATGATTGGTGTTAAGTTGCATTTAAGCATTTAAAAGGATAATTGGTTCATCTCTGACAGTTTTATTATCTTGCAAAATCTTAATTGCAGAATAAGGTCTTTGCACTCTTTGATCCCTCTGGTAAACTTAAGGTCAATTATTTGTGTCAAGAATTAAAGAAAGAGGGTTCATACTTTAGCATAAACTCACTTTTAAATGTAACAAAAATAGGGTTGTTAACTTTATGGTTAAAAATTTACTTAAGGCAAAATCTGCATAAGGAGGGAGAGTGGGGGTAAAACTTCTAAGAAAAAAATGCACAAACACACGTAAATGATATTTTTCTAATTATATATTCTTAGTATGTGAAAATTCACAGAGCCTAGAGAGAGCTAAAACTAATGATAGCTAATTCCAACTATCAAATAATAGCTATTATAATTTTAATAATATTTTATAATATCTCTATAGATGTTTTTGGTTTCATATTTGTGTGTATGTTTATATTTCTCTTTGTAAAACAGAGAAAATGTATAACGTTTATTATTGTCTGAATGCCTGTATCTCCGTAAAATTCATATGTTGAAATCTTAACCCTCAAATTGAAGGCAAGGGTAGAGTCTTCATGAATGACAATTCTGTCTTTATAGAAGAGACCCGAGGGTACTTCGTGTGTTTCATATGCGAGTATACAGTGAAAAGATGGCTGCCCATGAACCAATGCGCCCTAACCAAACACACCAAATTTGCCAGTCCCTAATCTTGGACCTCCCACCCTCAATAACTGTAAGAAATAAAAGTATGTTGGTAGTATAAATTGGTGTTCCATTAGAGCAACTTAATCAAACAATGACAAAACCCTTCTCTCTTTCACTCATCCTTTTCAAAACCAATATAGTGGGTAACAATTCATAGAATCAATATTAAATTTGAAAATAATATAAAAGCATTAATTAAATATAAAGCTTTGCCACATGTGAAATATTTGATAATATTGTGAATGTTACCATAAAAATCAGTTACAAAGTTCAAGTTAGCAACTGTTACCAATTAAACTGTGTTCCTCACCACCACCACCGCCACCAAAAATGTAGTCATTTAAATTCTAGGTAACTGTTAATGTGATCTTATTTGGAAACAGAGTCTGTAGAGACAATTGAGTTAAGATGTGGTCATTGGAAGATTCTAATAATCATGACAGTGTACTTATGAGAACCGCAGGCATGAAAAGAAAATACCATTTGAAGAGGGAGAGAGAAATTATGAGTTAGGCTGCTGCCACTAACAAAGGACTTTCTGAGACTATTAGGAGTTGGAAAGGGCAGGAAAGAAAGAGGCTCGAAGGAGAGCATGGCACTGCCAACACATCAATTTTGGACTTCTAGCCTCCAGGTCTATGATAAAATATATTTCTCTTGTTGTGTAGCACCCTATTTGTTACTGTCACTCTAGGAAATTAACACAGCAACCTTCCAGCTTGGGAGTAAGATTCTTTCCTGCAGAAAAAATATGAGTCTCATTTCTCTTTGCTCTAAATCAGTAATTCCCTATAGCAAATATTTACTTTAATCAATCTTAATACTTCTGGTCTTTTCCCATGTAGATGAAAAGTGGATAATGGGCTTGAAAGGTTCAAAAATAATTCTGCTTTTTTAAGTACTAAAAGGATAAACCTAAAGATACTTCTTTGCATTTAAACTAGTAATTACCTGCTACTCTCAGTATCAGAGTTGTGCCTATAACTAACAGGTAGAAGGAAATTCTCATTCAACATTCTGCTAACTATACATATATTCGTGTAAGTCAAATTTTATGCTGGGATATTTAAGCAAAATGCAGAAAAGCAAGGATAAGTGATACCTTGCAATTTTGTAATTTATATAAATTAATAGAAAAACCCTCAGTTTTTGTTAGAGCAAAATTCTTTTAGAATACTGGCACACAAACTCGCAGGGCCATAGAAATCCTGGTATATTTGCTGAGACAATGCAGTCAGCATTTTGTGTCTGACATGAAGAGCAGTGACCAAAGAAATGAATAACCAGAAGCATAAATTCTCAGCTATAGCTCACCATTGACTAGCTCAGCGATTTCTTCCCTATGAAGTGTCCCCAGAAGACCTTAATACCATCTGTTGAATGGGAATGAAACTTCCTGCTTCTACTGTGGCATTTCATTTTCATATCTGTTTTATCAACGTATCTGCCTTGTCACATCAATGTATGCTTCTTGCTGGCACGATCAACTTCAATACACTTGAAATGCTATTGACTGAAATGCTATTGCAACATCTAATATGCCTTTGAAATGTTTAATAGATTTAGAAATAGTCAAACCTTTTTCTAACTTACTGCT
>RJWT010034976.1:0-13565 GCA_004365215.1 Cuniculus paca
AAGCTACTGTAATAAAATCACCATGGTACTGTAATAAAACAGACCTGAGGATCAATGCAATAGATTAGAAGACACAACTCCAAGTACAAACACACTCAGCCACCTTATCTTTCACAAAGGAGTCAAACATGTTCACTGGAAGAAAGATAGCCTCTTTAATAAATGGCACTGGAAAAATTGGCTTTCCATATGCCAAAAACTAAAACTAGACCCAAGCCTATTCCCATGCACTAAACTAAAATCAAAATGGATCAAAGATGTAAATATTAAAATAGAAACACTAAATATGCTAGAAAACAAAGTAGGTAAAAATCTTGAAGACATAGTGGTAGGTGGAGAATTCATAAACAAAAGACATACTGTATGGGAAACAATTCCCAGAATCAACAACTGGGATCTTGTCTTATTAAATAGTCTTTGCATGTCATAGGAAATCTCCAACAGAGTGAAAAGAAAACTCACAAATTGGGAAAAAATGTTACTCAACTGTCCTTCAGACAAAGGTCTACTATCTAGAACATGTAAAGTATTAAAAAAAATCAGGCCTTCGAAATTCAAAGACCCAATCCAAAAATGGGTATCTGAGATGAAAACACACTTCTCAGCTGAACAAATACGAATGTCAAATAAATACATGAAAAAATGTTCGGCATCATTGGTCATTAGAGAAATACAAAGTAAAACAACTCTGAGATTCCATCTCACTCCAGAAAGAATGACCAGGATCAAGAAAACCACCAACAACAAATGCTGGAGAGGGTGTGGGGGAAAAAGGAATCCTTCTCCACTGTTGGTGGGAGTGTAGACTGGTGCAGCCACTGTGGAAATCAGTCTGGAGGTTCCTCAAAAAGCTAAGATTGGAAGTCCCATTTGACCCAGCTATTCTGCTTCTGGGCATATTCCCAGAAGAAGTGAAATCATCATACCACAGTGATATATGTGCACCCATGTTCATTGCAGCACAATTTGTAACAGCCAAATCTTGGAAACAACTCAAATGCCCATCCACTGAGGAATGGATAAAAAAGATGTGGTACTTTTATACAATGGAGTACTATTCAGCTATAATGAAGGATCACATAAGTAAATGGATGCGACTTGAGACTATATTCCTAAGTGAAATAAACCGAACTCACGTGTAAACACCACATCGTCTCTGCAGTGTAAGAAACTGAAAGACTCATTAAGATACAAATTCCCCAATAAATATGGGGGAAAGGTTCTGAAATCCAATGGTACTTTTATTCTTTGATTGGTTTAAGTCCCTTTCCTACTATTTGTAGGCAATATGTGAGAAGATAGGAACAGCTCTTTTGAAAAATGAAACACTACGATAGCCACCGCTGGTTTCTTGTTTTCTGACTTGAAGACCTGTAATGCTCTTTTGTTTTATCTGGTTTTATATTACTTTGTTTTGTTTGAGTTTATTGTCTGTAAATGTATGAACAACCATTTTGAAGAAAACAAGAGACACTAGGGTAGCCATTGTTAATGTCCTATTGTTATGTTTTGGAGACCTGTATTGCTTGCAGTGTTCTGTTCCAAAATGTTATGTTGTGTTTGACTCTATTCTGTTTTGTTTTTTTCTATTCTCTTTAAAATAAAAAAAAAATGTAATTTCTTGCATCTCCTCAGATTGTAGTGGAATGAACTAGAAATCAAAAATAAAAGAAAATATATAAACTATAAAAACAATTACTTTTAAATAATCAATATACTTTTAATTGAAAAAATTAAAAGGGATATTTTAAAAAATCCTATAATGAAGTGAAAATACAAACAGAGCATAGCACAGTCTCTAGGATACATAGCAAAGACAGCTCTATGAAAGAAGTTTATCAAAAAATAAGAGGGATATCTAATAGATAACTGACCAATGCCTCTCAGGAGCTAAGAAAACAAGAACAAATCAAACCCAACAGAAGGAAAGAAATAATAAAGAGCTGAAATTAATGAAATAGAGACTAAAATAATTATATGCAACCTCAATGAAAGAATGCTGGTTCTTTGAAATGCCAACAATGATAAATGCAAGAGTGATAAACCATTAGCCAAACTGACTGAAAGGATGAGAGAAGACCCCAATTAGCACAACTGGAAATGAACAGGAAGATACTAAAATTTACACCACTGAAATCCAGACAGTCACTGTGGACTAATTTGAAAACCTATATTCTAATAAACTGGAGAATCTAGAAAACATACGAAAATTTCTATACACATTATCTACCAAAATTGAACTAACAGAATGTTTAAAAACCTAAACAGATCAGTAATAAGCGATTACGAAGACATTTATAAAATGTCTGCTGACAAAGAAAAGCTGAGGACCAGCCTGATTCTCTGGAAAATTTTACCAAACCTTTAAAGAAGTAAGACACCACTGTATCTTAAAGTATTCTGCAAACAGAAAGGGAAAGAATGCTTTCAAACTCACACCAGGAGTCCAGTATCAGCCTGATAGAGAAAAAAGAAAACAACAGCAACAAGAAAAAAGTATAGGCTAATATTCTTGAGGAACACAAATGCAAGAACTCTTAATAAAATACTTCCAAATCAAATTCTACAACACATTATAAAGATCAAAAGCATTGAGTTAGTTTTAATTTAGGGATGCAAAGATGATTCAAATATGCAAATCAATAAAACATACCACAGAAATGGAATCAAATGTAAGAAGCACGCAACCATCTCAATACATAGAGAAGAAGCATCAGATAAAATTCGACATCTCTTTATGATAAAAACCCTGAAGAAATGAGGTACTCATGAGCTGTATCTCAATATAATAAAGGATACATGTGACAAACCCATAGCCAACATAATGTTAAATGGGAGAAAACTGAAAGCATTTCCTCTAAAATCAGGTAGACCAATTAAAGAGAGAAAGAAAGAAAATGAATACAAATAGGTAATAAGAAAGGCTAATTATCCTTAAATGTAGGTGATGTAATCTTATACCTAAAAGACCCAAAAAAACTCCAACCAAAAGACTTTCAGAGCTGATAAATTCAGCCAAGTAGCAGGATATAAAATAAACATTAAAAATTAGTAACATTTCTATACACCAATAATAAATTAGCTGGGAAAGAATCAGAAAAACAATTTTACTCACAATAGCTCTAAAAAGTACCTAGATATATACCTAACCAAGAAAGTGAAAGAACTCTATAATAATTTAGAACACTGAGGAAAAAATTTAAAGAGGACTGTATAACATGAAAGACCTCCCATATTCTGATCATTAGTATTAATATTGTTAAAAGGACCATTTTACCAAAAGCGACCTACAGGTTCAATGCAATCCCCATTAAAATTTCAATGACGTTTTTCACAGAACTAAAAAAAAACAAAACTAAACTAAAATTCACATGGAAACACAAAATATTCAGAAGAGTCACAGAAATCTTAAACAAAAAGAGCAAGGTTGGAAGTGTCACAAAACCCAATTTCAAATTGTATTACTAAATAATAGTAACAAAAATCAGCATAGTACTGGCACAAAGATAGATATATACACCAATCAAATAGGACAGAAAACTAAGAAATAAACACACAAAACAGTCATCTAAATCTTGACAAAGAGGCCAAAACACATGAGAGAAATCACAGCCACTTTAACAGATAGAGATGCAAAAACTGGATGCCCTCATGTCAAACATTGAAACTAGATTCCTGTCTTTCATCCTGTAGAAAATCAATTCAAAATGGATCAAAGACCTAGGACTAAGACTTGAAACTTACAACTGCTAAAAACAAAACAAAACAAAATGAAACAAACAAACAAACAAACAAGGAAATACTTGAGGCCATAGTTACAGGCAAAGACTTCCTAAATAGCAAGAATCAAGAGATGGCACTACAGCATATTAAAAAGTTTCTGCACAACAAAGGAAACAACCAAAAGAGTAAAGAGACAGCCTACAGAATGGGACAAAAGGGCCAAGGATATAACTTAGCTGCACAGTGCCTGCCTGGCAAGCATGAGATCCTGAGTTTGAGTCCTGCTTCCAAAAAAAGGGGGGAGAAAATCCTTGCCAGCTATTCTTTCGATAAAACCTTAGTATATTCTAGAATATAAAAAGAACTAAAAAAAAAAAAAAAAACCAAAAACCCTTAATGCCAAAAACATCAAACAGCCTAATCCATAAACAGGCTAATGAACTGAACAGATGGTTATCAAAAGAAGTACAACTGTCCAATAATTATACGAGAAAATGTTCAGCATCCACAGTCACCAAGAAAATGCAATCGATATTACACTGAGATTTCATTTCACCAGAGTCAGAATGACTATCATCTAGAATATCAAAAACAAAAACAGAACAAACCAGAACAAGAAACGCTGATAAGGATGCACAAATAAAAATAAATAAATAAATAAATACATGGAACACTTCTGTACTGCTGGCAGGAATGTAAATTAGTATGGTCACTATGAAAATCAGTATGGAGCTGCCTCGAAATTAAAAATAGTACTACCATATGACCGAGCAACTCCACCTTTTGTTATGTATTCAGTGGAATTAAAGTCAGCATACTACAGGGATACCCACACATGTACCCATGTTTAGTAGTCCACAATTCATAAAGCTAAGATGTGGTACCAGCTTATTATGTGTGGTGATGGATATGCTAATTCACTTGATGGCAGGAGTCATTTCACAGTGTATATATGTCTCAACACATGATGTTGTATACCCCAAATGTATACAATTTTATCTGCAAATTGTACTAAGTAACAAATATACCAGCAATAGGAAAAAAATGAGTTCTAAAGAAATAATTTCTTTGCTTCATTTTTGACTTTTTCAGTTTGTCAGGAGTGAACAGGTGATACCTATCATATATCATTTTCACAAACAAAAACTGCAGACTACTCATGGTATGTGTGATACCTTTTGCCCAAGGCATTTTGGGGGAACATTAATAAACTCAGAAATTATTATAGTTAATTCATCACAACATATGGTTTTACAAGGTTTTAATTTTCTCATTTTATTACTAGATCATCCTTGTAATAAGGTAATAGGCATAATTATACTCATTTAAAGATGAGATAATTAAATCTAACCAACATCAATATATTTGTCCAAAGTTACACAAATTTTTTTATGTTTGAAACTGTTCTCCAACTAAGACCTAATGTTCTTTGGAAGGTAGTTTCCCACATCAAAATACATAATTGAAAACCAAAACCAAAAATCCTTACTATTCACAAAAATACCACTTGTTATGACCTGTTACTATATTTTTAAATATACTTAGTAAGTGCTTTTATAACATGAATCCTAAGGAAAATTCTTTTGGTAATGTATGTTGCAAATTCAATGCATTTTATTGGTTGGCTTTAACAGTCTATCACATTATATACTACTCTTACAATTTAAAATTATGTGTTTGTATTCATTAGTTAACTTATGTATTTATATCTATAATACTACATTGAAAGCAAAACAAATATAAACAATAAATCATTTAAAAAACTTACACAGCCTCTGGAGTCATTATACAGATGGCTCCTGAACACTGACATTTTACTGGATCATCATATGCTATTCCCAGACTGAGTCCCAGCATCTGGATGACAATAACTGAAAATGCCTCCAAAGTTATTTCCTTGGAATACTATAATAACATCAAGGGAAATTCAACAGAAAGTCATTTCACTGAATGATGGTAAAAATACTTCGATAATTATGAATATTTTTATTTTTTAATCAAGGATAGAGATATGGTTCTTTGAGCAAGCAAGAAGCTGAAGTTCTATATATAACATTTTACTGATACATAAAAATATTGAATCAGTGTCAGGCTTCTGATTAATTTAAAATTGAACACCTAAGAAGATTTTTAGATATAACCACAAATACATAAAAAGTAAAAGGGCTAATTTGATGAAGAAATTTTTATCAGACCATAATCTAATGGCCAAATGGATCATAACTTTCAATTCATCTAATTTCTTAATCAGCTGTGATAGTCATTCAGTACAGCCAATTGGATCTCCTCTCAGATCACTAAATAGCTACATAACCAAATTATTCATTACAAGTATATTGTCTGCTTCCTGCTAGGACCACCACTGACACAATGACTGATACCAGAACTACTGAAAACAGACTCTCGAGATAGCATTGTTGGATTACACTGATCATGTCCTGAAGCAGCACACAGATAATTTTTTTTTCCCAAGGAGAAATACGACACTGGTAATTCACTGTATGCAATGGCATCACAGTTTCTCAAATTACCACCAAACTTGGTATTAGACAAGGGGCAGGATAACGTTGAAGACTTAAGTTTTCAGGAAGATCTAGGCATTTAATTGCTAAAGTATCTGTATTGATAATAAATATTTTGCAGTTAACTTGCAAAAATGCAAACCTATTGAGTCCATGTCACTTAAAGGATCTTGTTTCAAGATCATCTTAACAGTAAATCCAAATAAATTGCAAATCTACACTATTATTATTATCCAAATTCCAGAATTATGGTTAGAATGTAAGTACTACACGTTGGGCTCCTAACAAATAGAACAAGAGTTATGACAGAGAGGGTCATACAAAGTCCCAGTAACTGCTCCCAAAACGCTGAATCAAAAGTAATACGACGTCCCTGGGTGCTTCACAGTCTACCACCACCATCAAAGTCTGCAACTGTAGGGTTAACAATGCACATAACAGCATCATTTAACATGCTTGTTTGGTGTAAAGGCTAAATTAAAGATGAAGAATGACTAAGAATCACTGCAAACTTAATTTTGTGGTGATGGTAGTAATCACTTTGGAGAGTCCCAATACGGCAACTTGATTGGGTCAATCAACATAACCTCCAGCAACAGATAGTCAGCAACTGGTCTAATAATTCCCCCTTGTTTTATTCATCATGAGTAAAAACAACCAAAAGTAGCTTGACTGCAACAAAGGAGTAGTCATAAGGGATCAGTAAGTATAGCATCGCTATACCTTGCCTTATGGCTATGCCAATTCTCCTTTCTTCCTCTCCATAATATAAGCCAGAGAAAACTTGATGGTCTTTATAGCACACAACATATCGTGTTGGTCCCACTGAGATAGTAACAGTATGCTTTCTAGACCTAGTGCACAGGAAGCAGCAAGAATCATAAATGTTTTAGTAAAATACATGTATGCTGACAGGAGATGAACGCAGCACTTTGGTAACCTACCAGAATGGTCAAGTTTTAGGGTGCAGTGATCTTGGACATATCAGGTTATCTCTTCTGAAGTCAGACACAACTGTATGTACTTTATATAGGTGACTAAAACAAAATGGGAAGTACAGGTTTGGTGGCCTTATTTGGATATTAGAGGCAACATATGCCATATCTGGACAAACTTCTCTGAATAATGTGCCAGGTATTCCATAAAAAAACTCATGTCTTGACACTTGTCCCAGAAAAGGTTGAAAACTTAACCATGAGACAGTGTATGACTTTCATTGGAATGTCTTATCCTGAGATAGATGTTATCTGACCCACACGACATAAAGCTGAATGCTCACAGCAATGCTCTACAGAAAAGTTTAGAAACAAAAGGCAAACTGCACATGTCAGGGTCTCAAACTCCTAGGGAATAATACGCCTTTTGCTGTGTCTCCCATCATTCAATTCCTCTTTATGTACTGAACAGAATCCCATTGTTAAGAGATGGGTCAGTCTACAAGTGGGCCAGCAACACATGCACTGGCAGTGGCACAAGTGGCTATTTTAGCCACTGAGCATGTAGAAGTTGAGCACAGTGGTGCATGTCAGTTACTTGGAAGGCTGAGGTAAGGCATTGCAAGTTTAAGCCCAGACTGGGTAATACAGTGAGACCCCCCCATATCAAAAAGGTAAAAAAAAATGCAAGCAGGCATAAGTTCAAGCAATACCTGTTGTTCCTGGTCCTTAAAAGCAGAGAGAGCCTGAAGTATTGATTCAAGGACAGTCAAAAGGACCTGGATGACTGGCCAAGGACTCAGGAAAATTTCTCAGTAACAAGGAAATCTAGGGGAACAATATGGAGCTGAACTTCTGAGACCGAAGACAGACTTAAAATATTCATATTCCATTATATGATATTCACTGTAGAGGATACTGCCAACAATCTTCTACTGGGTGCACATCAGTCACACTTCTTTTTCCAGACACCTCAAAAGACCAGTGTAGAAATGTCCCAGGACTGCAGAGTTGAAGGTTTTTGCATGTCTTTGTATACAAATAAGTGCCCTACCTGCCATTAAGAAAGGCCACTGATAAGCTCCGCTATAGCGCTACACTGGATCAGCCAGTAGTGCTGGGGACAGATTTACTAAAAGAACAATGATTGGTCCTCACACGCTGCAGGTATGGATTTTCCCTGCCAGCCTGCACTGCTGCTACCACACCACATTCTCATAACTACAGACTGTTTTTTTATGTCACCACACAATGTCAGTACAGATGTCACATTCCATGGTATAATTTTCAACGAAGTGGGTTCGTAACCCACACAGGATTTACTAATCACATGTTTTATAATCCAGTGCACCTGGCTTAATAGAGTGGTGTATAAGGGCTGAAGTCTCACTTACGCTACCACCTAAAAGATAATATTGAGAGGTGAGGACAATGTCAATAATGATATCCTAAAACAGCAACCAGAACTTAAGTGTCATGTCGTCCGTGGTCAGTAGGCGTAAAACTGAAAACAGAGCACTATAAAATCAAAGAAACTGTAGATGGAGAGTTACAACTATCAGGTGAACCTTTCCAAATAATTTTTCACTCAGTATTATATTAACGACTTTTCTCCTTTGAACTTCTTTATGCTAAGGTCTTTACAAACAACTGACACATATGCACACATATTCTCACCCCTGTAGCAATTACTACACTTGAAACTTACTGTAGTGGTTTACCTGTCTTTGAAATTGTATCAAATGTGTGTCAAATACTGGGAGGAGGTCTGACTTCTTTCACTTAATATTAGGACTCTGTGTGTTTGTGTGGAGCAGTACTTCACACAGTCTTATTACTAGTAAACTATTACATTACTTAGTTATATCTACTCTTGGACATTTGAGGCGTTCCCAATTTTGTCCCATTAGAAACACTGTTACCATGAACAATCTTTTAATATACATATCTACCTATTTCTGAACTTACAAAGGAAACTGTTCAATCTTAGGAAATGTGTGCATTTACTTTTAGTAGATACTTCTGGTTTTCTGAAGTACTTACAGCAGTTTCTACTTCCATAAGCAACACATGAGACAAGAAGTTGCTCTCCATTCTTGCTAACATTCAGTGTTACCTGTGTTTATAATATCACTTCTGGTGGGTTCTGAGACACTATTTCATTAAGAATAAACTTGCATTTGATTTTTTATTAGTACATGTTTGCAGTGTATAATGATCACATTCATTGTGGAGAGTCAGTACATGTATATAATATATATGAATTTTTTATCCTCTTCTCCTCCCTTTCCTTCCCTTCCTTTGTCGCTTGATTCCCAGCTCTTTTAGAAAAGATCTATCTCCCTTTTCATGCTATCTTGTATTTTTCTCAGCAATTTATTTATATTTTGAGTTTCTCAGATAAGAGAGATCATGTGGTATCTTTAAGCTTGAGTGTGGGATTTATTTCACTTACCACTATGGTTTTAAGTTGTATTCCTTTTCCTACAAATTGGATATACCTTTTTGAGAAACATTTCTTAGTAAATACCTTGTCCATTTTTCTATTATGGTAGCCTTCCTTCTTTTTTATTGATTTGTAGCAGCACTTCATGTACTTGATATATATAGTCATTTTTAGTCAGGCACTACAAATATTTTTATCACTCTTTGGTACATCTTTTCACTTTCTCATATTTTTTTTGTAAACAGAATTTCCTAAGCCTAATGTGGTCCAATTTTAGGCAACTTTTCTTATATGATTAGTGATTTTTGTGTCCATTTTCCCTACCTTTATAACCATGAAGCTGTGTTAGTTATTTATCTCTCAGAACTTCTTTGTTTGACTTTAACATATAAATCTACGGTTACCCAGATAACACCTTTCAAATAGCTTCAGCTTGCAGGAAAATTTTGTTTGTCAAAAACACTGTCCATTAGAGAGTGCACTCCAAGTCACTGTTGCAAAAAAGAAAAAAAACCAACACACGCCTATACAAGTTTCTGTTTCTGAACTCTGTTCTGCACCACTGGTCTATTTACCTACCTGTGTATCATTATCATAAAGGCAGAGAAAGTTTCGTCAGTTTTGATATTAACTATAAAATGGCCCTCTACTTTATTATCCTCCAAACTTTTCATGGCTTTGTAGAAGTAAGAACATAACTAATTTGTGAAATTCTCACTCTTTGTCTCTTCCTATGCCTTCACTCTGAACTGTGCCACAGTCACTCATCTCTAAGTCTGCACTTCAGGCCAGGCCAGGCCCACAGAGCTTTGGACAATAACTGCGAGTCCCCCATCGTCTCTGAGATTGCACATCACAGCCTGGTCACCTTGCTTTTTTTTTTCTTTTTCTGACCGTCCCCAGCACCTCAGTTCCAACATGTACATAAACACAAGTATCTCCAATTCACTGTTTGTACATGTCACTGTTCTTAACTTCTTGCCTTTTGCTCCTTCTTTCACTAATTCAAATTCCTCTACACACCTCAATTTCCTTTCTATCATTTCCATATATTTTTATTTTTAAATTTTATTTTAAAACAAAAAAAGAAAAAAGGTGATACAGAATTTCAGAACAAAGTAGTAGGAGATTAACACTGGTTAATATATTGTGCACTATTATCTTCAAAGTAGTTGTTCAGCCAAAGATTTAGCTCAGCGGCATAAGTGCCTACCTGGCAAACATGAGGTCATGAGTTGGATCCCCGGTACAAAAAAAAAAAAAAAGTAGTTGTTCCGATTACGAGATATAGGCAAGAAAAAAAATGATCAAACAATTGAACAATGAAAGCACAAACTGTTCTTTTCAATGAACTAACAGCGATTAGTAGTACAGTTATCTATCTTGTATACACTATACAATGTTAATATGTATTAATTAAAAAAACAGATGTAAACAGTGGCAGTAGTTTCAAATGAATTTTAGGAATGTTTTCTCTATTTCTGTGAGGTATGCTAATAGTATTTTGAGTTGGATTGCATTAAATCTGTATAACAATTCAAAGACTCAATCCAAAAATGGGCATCTGAGATGAATACATAATTCTCAGATGAAGAAATACAAATGGCAAATAAGTGAATAATGAAAAAATGTTCAACATCATTGGTCACCTGAGAGATGCAAATTAAAACAACACTGAGATTTCATCTCAAGAAAGAAACGCTATCATCAAAAAATCAACCAATAACAAATGCTGGAGGGGCTGTGGGGAAAAAGGAACCCTTCTCCACTGTGGTAGGGAGTGTAGACTGGTGCAACCACTTTGGAAATCAGTGTGGAGATTCCTCAAAAAACTAGGATTTGAGGCCCCATTCCACCCAGCTATTCTCCTTTTGGTTATCTTCCCAGAAGAATTAAAAACACCATACCACAGTGCTATATGTGCACTCCTGTTTCTAGCAGCACAATTCATAATAGCCAAATCTTGGAAACAACCCAAATGGCTATCAGCTGAGAAATAGACAGCAAAGATGTGGTATTTTTATAGAATAGAGTACTACTCAGTCATAAAGAAGGATAAAGTTGAGACTTTTATAGGTAAATGGATACAATTTGAAACCATACTCATAAGTGAAATAAATCAGACTTACATGGGTCTCCGTGGTGTGAGAAGCTGAAAGAATAAGTAAGTTCTAAAATGTACAACAGATATTGTGAAATGGTGAGAAATTACTCAAAAGGAAAAAGGAACTAGGATGGATGAAACAAGAAAGGACAGCTGGGAAAGGGAAAAAATGCAAGTCTATTATGCTATTAGTGTCTCTTCATTAAAAATGAAGGTTTGTGCTAATATTGATAGGAGAAATTTTTATGCCCATATCTTGTAACCTGAGCAACTACTTTAAAGATAACAACTATTAACTACTGTTATTTCCTATTATATTGTTATATCCTATTATATTGTTACAAAGTTTTGTTTTATCTTTTTTCCATAAAACTATAAAAAATAATTTTTCATGCTATGCTATTTTATATATTGAAAAATGCATGTGTATTTATATTTTTAATCTCATTTTAACTTCCAAATATAGCTGGCTGCACATGACACTTCTATAAAATATTATTCCTTTCACATACTTCAAAATGTAAATGGTAATGGAAATCAAATGCAATTTCTAAAAGCAAACAGAATAAAATACATGCTAACAATTTGAGTAATTTTTGAATGTATTAGTTTTTTAAAAAGAGATTAATTACATACCAGTACAACTCCTGCAGAATAAAGGTTAGTACACATCTTTCCAGGAAATGTTATTCCCACATAATCTGGATGATCTCTATAACTAAATAAATAAATATACATTTAGAATTAATTTTAATGAACCATCTAAATGTAAGAATTCCTGCTAATTTAAGTCTTTGGATCATAAAATGTTAAACTAAAGCATACTGAGGTATAATCTTTCAATTTGCCCTTAACTGTTTCAAATTTAGAAGATATTCTTAACTAAAGTGTATTAATACTTTTAATTTTAAGCTTATCAATAGATCTAAGTCTTTGTCAGTTTTACTGTTCTCATTACATTTGGTTAATGTTACCAACACCTTTGTTCAAACATTTTGATCAAAAACATGCTCTTGAAAGATACCAATAAAGTTTTAATGCAAGGATAAGAATGTGCCACCTGCATGTAGAAAAATTCAACAGTTTCTCATAGGAATAACTATTATTTCACAGATAAATATTGTTTAAAAGCCTTTATAAGTCCTCATCTAATAACACTATATTCAGAGCTTTACAAAAACTTCTGAAATAAATAGTATTTTCCACACTAAATAAATCAAACAGCAGCTGGAAAATATAAGTATCTCTCTAGAGGTAGAAGTTTAGTAAATGTTACTGTAGGAGGTGAGGTTGGCTTGAATCTAGCGCCATACTCTCAATCACTAAGATTGTGACGTTCCATACATACGATGCCACCGTTACAGCCCCTGCCCAAACTCATGTCCCAGAGTGCCTAAGAGATGCCTGGAACTGAGTCTACTGTATCTGACCTGCGCTCCACAATACCCATTTGTCCCACTTCTGCTTTTATTCTGACTCTGTTACTATTTATATTTACCCACACCTCTCTCACATCGCTTGTTTCTAACAATTTACTAACAATGTACAGCAAAATCTGACATCAAATGCTGTTTCAATGTCTACGCATATTTTACACTTTCTTAGAAGTAAGTCCTCCAACAAATGCTTTAACAAATATCTCTCTTTACAAATCTTAAGTCTTCTAAAACTACACATACTTCTGATGACATCAGTAATAGCTTTGGTGTGCCCACTGTGCTCAAATTAGGTGTCACGGTCTACTGTTTTACTTATTCACTGTGTCTTGTTTCCTTTTCTGCAAAGGTTCCGCCCCCTTTCTAACTATGAATGAAACTGAAAAGAATGAAAAAACA
>RJWT010034977.1:0-13566 GCA_004365215.1 Cuniculus paca
AGAGCTTACACAGGGATCTCGCGGAAGAGCAGCAGCCTTTCACGGTCAAGGGCCCTGGAGGTTTCCTTGGAGAAAAGAGCTGCGTGGTGCTCGGCAAGGCTTCCGGACCTTCATGTAATGCGGCCTTTGTCCTACTTTCTCAAGCTCCAAAGATCACAGGGGGTGTGTGGTGTGCACAAGTGTGTGTGCACTTGTGTGCTTCCACGTGCGTGCACATGTGCACACACACTGCACACTTGGGAGGGGTGTGTGTGTGTGTGCATGTGTACACATTTGTGTGTGTGCATTTCCTGGGAAGGCAAGAGCCCGGCATGGGAAACACTGGGGACTCGGAGGAGGTGTGGGAGAAGGCCTGGGGTGGCAGGAAGCTTGCACTCAGGTTGGTGGCATCCCCGTGGCTCAGTATTCCAGCCCCATTAGTTTGGGAACTCTTCCCGGCTAGCCCTAAATCTCCCTGAGCAACCTGTACACGAGCTCTCCGGCAAGCACCGAGGGCCAGATGACTGCCCCACCACCTCGGAGGGCCGCCATGTGGAACAGGGGTCAGCGCGCCCTTTCTCTGAAAAGCCCCAGGGAGTCAGAACCTTCAGCTGGGCATCACTGCTGCTCACCTCTGTCCTGGAGGTCTGGAAGCAGCCCTAGATACTCCACCAATGAATGAGCACGGCCAAGTTCTCACAAAGGACTCTACAATTTGATACTACAATTTGAATTTCATGTATTTTTCACTTGTCATAAAATTTACTTTTGAAAATGCGTGTTTATGGGTTGAAGAATCTAGGAACCATTCATATGTGTCCTGGGGGCTGCAGTTTCCCTCGCTGATATTCCTCACTGGTTCTGAGGTGATGTCCAATGTCTCTCGTGTTTCCATACTGAGCTTTCAACCACGATTGAACGTGAGTGCCCTATACCATGGTCAACGAGGTGCAACATCTTTGCTACTGATTTTTCTCATGTGCACAGGATTGGTTCTTATTTTCTATAGCTTATCTCATATGCACCTGTTTATTTTTCCATTTAAACTTCTCTGAGTGTCCACCTCATCCATAATGGAAGCCATAGACTATCCAGGGAACATTATCCTTTAACTGGATGCTCAGAACACTAGAATGGTCCTGTTTTTAGAGCATTCTCACTTTGAAGACTTGTAGGTGGAAGACGTTGTTGAGTTTAGTGAGCTGCTACTCGTCTGCAGGTGACACGGGGATAAAGTTGTGCAGTGTGACCATAGTTGAAATGTAAGGCTGCAAGGGATGGATGGGAGAATTCTTTCTTGGTTTTAATCTTAGAAACAAACAAACAAAAAGAACAAAAAAGATGATACAGAATTTCAAAATAAAATACAGGAGATTAACATTGGTTAATATATTGTGTATTGTTATCTTCAAGGTAGTTGTTCTAATTATAAGATACAAGGGCCAGGGATTTAGCTCAGCAGCCTAAGCACCTGCCTGGCAAGTGCGAGGTCATAAGTTCGATCCCTGGTGCCTCAAAACAAACAAACAAACAAACAAAAAAAACCAAAACCAACTGATTATAAGATACAGGCATGAAAAAAATGATCAATCAAGCAATGAGAGCACAAACTGTTATTTTTGAAAAACAGGGATTCGTGGTATAGTTATCTATCTTGTATATATATGCATATATACATACATGAGTGTATGTATATATATATACAGACATATGGGAGAATTCCTGCTTAAATTTGGGATTTCTGAGCCACGTCCTTTACTTTTTTCTCTGGCTGCTACTAGAATTTTCAGTTTTGAGGGCTTGAGTTGACTTTTAATGAGGATAGTTAATTAATAGCATATTGTATGGGACCAACTTGAAAATATGGGATGAGTGGATAAACTTAAAACATAGTTTTCCAAGTTTACGTCTGCTAAGTTTTAATTTTTTAGACTCGAGTCGCATCATTTTGCTGCTGGCCTATAACACCTTTGCTTAGTTAGTTTCCATGTCTCCAGTTTATCTTCACTGCTCATCAGTGTGACCTGTGTTCCCATTTTCAGGTGGCTGGGTGAGTCCGATTCCTCTACACAAGGCATATGGAGCTGTTTCCATCTCCTATTTTCTAAAATTTCAGTTTTCTGAATGTGACACTGAGCACCAGACACTTACCCATTGTCGTGATGAAGCACGTGCCCCTTCATAGAACTTTTTCTTTAATTGCACTGATTACAGCAATACTCATCGCTATTGTTTTGATCCAGATTGGCAGTCTTAGTGATCCTTCAACAGTCAACTCCTGTAGACACGAATCTGTCTTTGGTACTCCATATCTTTTTCCATGGTTCAAATATATACAGGCCTCCGGTCTGCCCTCTGTTAAGTGTCTGAGTTGGAATCTGAAAACGTTTTCTTCTTTTAAGGACTCTATCCTAAGAAAAGCCCTCTGATCCTTGGAAATGCTTGCTTCTCCCTAGGAAGCACAGACCTATAGAGCCTGTTTGCCAGGGTGGCTTGGTCCATTCTGCAGGCCAGGGCTCCCCCCACCACACACACACACACACCAGGCTGTAGGATCACCTTTCATTTGTATCACAGCTACCTGAGAAGTTCTACACTGGTCTGGCTAGGCCCCGGCCTCCAAATGTTACCAAGAGTCCCAGGGATTCTAGAAACTTCTCAAGAGATGACATGGTAAAACTCCTTGAGGGTCAGGACTGCTGATGACTCCACAGAAGGGAGCTGGTTTATAAACCAAGACCTGGTGAGAGAGATTTTTAAAAAGTAACAGGTCCAGTGGCTTTCCCAGAGATCTTCACTCGGACAAAGGGAGTGAGTGGTCAGAGCTTATCTGGGGACTAGAAGGTTCTGTTCGTTTGCAGCACCCCACACCCTGCTTGGGGAGCTGTCAGTCCAACTTGTACTTTTAGTATCACACAGAGTGATCTACACACCAGTTGCCTGCTGTGCTCCACTGTACTTTCTTGTTTCTCATCAAGTATTATTATTACTTTTCCTTTAAACTGCATTTTTTAGATAATATTATGTGAAAACTCCAGAGGTCAGATTCTTCCCTTTCTTTGCTCTTGTTGCTGTTGTTTTGTTGTTCAGTGACTCTTCTGAACTAATTTGTAAGGTCTGTTTTTGTTGTCATGTTTGGTCATGGAAGTCTCTGTTCTATTAGTTTATGCACCAACTAAAAATTGGGCAGAAATTCTTTGAAAAACCAAGAAATCTTCCAGTCTCTGTGGCAAGCTCTCTGTGTGCACATGCTGGGGCATGCCTCCCACAGCGTTCCTCCAGGCTGTGACAACTGGCTATCTTTGGCTTCCCTTCTGACTGACACAGAACCTCAGGTCTCCCTGAAGTAAATGCTTAGGCTTTTTTCCGGTCTTCTTGAGCATGCTCACAGTCTTGTGTATGTGAGACCATTGGCTTGTTTTGAAAACCTTAATTTGCATTCATTGTCTTGTTTTTACTGTTTCTATTCTATTCTGTTTGATTTTTACTATGTGCGAAGTTATCTGCAGCTATTTTGAAGACATCAAAAGGCATTATGGTAAGTATTGTTGATTTCGCAATGTTTTGAAATCCTGTACCACTTACACTGGTTTGTTTTTATTGGTTTTATTTGTTTTATCCTCTTTAAAATAAAAAAAAGAAATACCTGAGTTTTTAAAGCATCATGTGAACTTCTTAATTCCTAGATTTTATTTTCACACTCTTTCTTTAGCCTATTGCTTGCCCCAATTGTTAGGCAGCCATGATATTGAACAACTGTCTCTGATTATTTTTGATAAACCCTGCTGGGGCAAAGGATATGGGTATGTGGCACATTTCAGGTCAAGCGAAATAAAGAGAAATCTTGTGGGTAAAATCTTCAGGAGCACCACTGGTCAAGCTTCATTCTGCCTCCTCTAGGGACTGCTGGGTGGATGGTTTTCACATGATTGCAAGCTGTTAGCTGAGGAGAAGTAGAATAAAGAAGTCTAAGAAGCCACAAAAATTACCGTTGTTGTTTTAAATCAGGATATGTCCATTTTTCTTGAAATTACTTCATAGATAATTATACTTGGTTTACTTTCAGTTCTGAAAAAGTTGATTGTAACCATTTTTCCCAGTGATCTCTTTGTTTGGATGGGAAGAGACTTTCAGGGGTCCTTACTTGTCATTCTCCCTGTCTTCAGTAGGTGGAGTTAAGTGTGTGCGTGCGTGTGTGTGTGTGTGTGTGTGTGGTGTTGGGAATGGAACCCAGGGCTTCACGCATGCCAGGCACGTGCTCTACCACTGAGGTACAACCCTAAGCCTTAATTTCAATAATGTATTTTATTTAATCCAGTATGCACCAATAATTTATTACAATGTGTAATCAAAATAATTAATGATAAGTTTTACATTTTAATGTGAGACCTTCAAAGTCCGACATGTGTTCTGCACTAAGAAAGCTTCTCAGTTTGGACTGGTCATGGTTCATGTTCTCAATAGCCATGTGTGGCTCACGATGCCCTATTGGACAAGTGGTGGCAGCCCGTTGATGGAGCTGCCCATTGAGTATCCTAAAATGAAAAGTAGATGCTGAAGTGATATTTGACAACAATCAATAAAGGGTGAGATTCATGCCATCCCCTTAAATTCACAATCTTCCACTCTGCTTGGTGAACATTAAATATAAATGTAGAAAATCATCAGTTAATTAGGTCACATGTGGTCACTTCATTCAAGTGATCAATAGCAGAAATCTTTTGAAGACAGCCAGTAGACAGACTTGGAAGGATCTTTAAGAACATTTGCTTTGCCCTAGAATTGGAAAAATGAAGCAGGACATAAAGGAAAAACTAATCTCTAATGAAATTCTAGTTTGGTAAGCTAGATTATTTTAAGTATATTTAGTACTTCCCTTTTACCTACAAATGAAAATTAGACTCACTGATTCATTGGCGCTGGGACAAGTACTGGCCTGCACGGTAAGCTTCAGTACCACTGGATTTGCCAAAAGAGACACACACCTGGGGTCACCTGATGGTGTTGTTATGGTGGCAGCTAGTTGATGGGACTGTGTTGCCCATTGCAGGTCATAAAATAAAAAGCAGATGCTGATGCGATATTTGACAGCAGTGAAGACAGAGGTAAGCGTATTACTAGCTTTTGCTGTGGCAACAAATGACTCCTTATCCCATTGTGCCAAGAAACAATCAGCATGTCTGTTATTTATTGCTCCCTCATTTGCAAGTGGGTTGTGACAGTTCTACTGTACGCTATGGGTTGGCAGAGATCCGATTCTCTTGCATTTCTGGGCTGGAGGAGGAACCACTGTGTGGAGCACATGGGTCTCATGCAGTCTAAACACACAGAGTAAGGGCGCTGTCTGCTTCTTTTCTTGGACAGGCCTTTCTACATCCACTCAAATTCCAGAAAGCCAAGACAAGTCACTTAGCCACTGCTTACTGGAGGTGAGGTCCATTCCTGGGTTAGGTTGGGGGTGAGGAAACAGGAAAAAGTAGTTTCTGAACTACAGTACAATCCTCCATCTGGGTTTGTAGACCCATTTGGTTAACAACTTCTCATGAACAGCATATTACTATAAATGATGCATTATTTTAAACATGATTTATTTTATGTTATTAGCATATGTTAATATTACATGGTGATGGGGTTAACTTTGGAAAATTGGTACACTTATTTAATAATCTTAATCGATTTCAATCTCATCACCTACGTTTTCCTGTCTTCTCTTTCTTAAAGATCTCCTTTCCTTTTTTCAGAAGTCTACTTCATGGTTTCCTGTCATCTCTCTTTTATTTTATTTATTTTTAAATTAATTTATGTTTTTTAAGTTTCTTGGATAAGAGAAAAACATGTTATATTTAATTTTCTGAGTCTGACTTATTTCACTAAGCATGACGATTTACAGTTACATTTGTTTCCTACAAATGAGTCAAATTTATTCTTTATAGCTGAATAGTATTCCACATTTGTTGTCATCTAGTCATCTATCGAAGGGCTTTTAGTCGGTTTCTGCAGCTTAGATATTGTGCATTGTGCTGCTGTAAGCATGGTTATACATGTATCACTGGAGCATGCCGTCTGAATTCTTTCCAGATTCCCTCAGGGGTGGCCTTACTGTGTTAAGCGGTATTTCTACACTTGGTCCCTTGAGGAGTCCCCCACTGGTTTCCACAGTGGCTGTGGTAGCACACTCCCCTACAAACAACGAAGGACGAGTTCTTTTTTCTCCCAACTTCTTGTCAACATTCACTGTTTTTGTGTTCATGATAATCATTCTGATGGGGACAGGGAATCTTGAGGTAGCTCTCACTTGCATTTCTCTGTGGCTAGAGCTGTCGAACAGTTTTTCATGTATTTTTCAGCTACTCGGACTTCTTTTGATAAGTATTCTGTACATTTGCCTACTTTTTATTTGGTTCATTAATTTATGAAGGCTGACTTCTAAGTCCTTTATTCTAGATATCAATTCTCTACCAGAAGAGTAGTAAGCAAAGTTTTCCCCCATTCAGTTGTTTTTTTTCTTCTCTTTTGTTTTCTTTGCTGTGCAAAGGATTTTAATTTTATGTCGTCCCCTCTGCTGGCTCTTGCCATTATTTCCTGTGCTTTCAGAGTCCTAGTCAGGAAGTCTTTTCCTGTGCTTATGCTTCCACTGTTTCTCCTATGTTGTCCACCAGCAGCCTCTGGTTTATCAACACGACTCAGCAATACTAAAATATTAATATCTTCCATCGTTTTCTGGGAGTTTCGCTAAGCTCCATTTTTCCAAGAATTTTCTCTGGAGAGAACGAGTCAAAGCCACAGACGCATAGTGAGAATTGGAGATAAATGGGAGGAATTGCCATCCTTTTCTGCATCCTTAGCTCATTGAGATGACTAAGTCTCATAACAGGAACCTGTGGTCAGAGCAAAGCGTCTGTCATCTTAGCTCCGGGAGGCTGCTGGCCGCTGCCTGGGTCTTGGGTGGCTTCCCTTGCAGGAATCCTGGAAGATGCTGTCGGCGCGGCTGTTTCCGGGAAGGAGAGCTTGCCAGTCCTGACACAGCAGTGCAGCCTCTTACTCATCCAGAGGGAGCCATGGGGAGCAGCTGCTGCAGCCTCGCCCTGCCATGTGCCTGGGCCAGAGCCCCTGGGAAAGCCAGGGAAGAGGATGGGGCCGGAGTCATGTTGAGCTGAGGAGAAAGGACTCAAGGGCAGTGAGGATTGTGCCCCCCTCTGAACATACATCCACATTCGTCCGTCCCACACATGTGACTCAGTGTTTCCCCCGAGCACTGCTCTTGGCTGAGCTGTGCCTCTGGTTTGGGTTTACCATTACCCCCTGGTAGCTGAGAGCTTCCCTCTTTCTATTGAGCACTTCCATGAGTGTAATAACATGGAAGCCATGTCAGCTGCTGAATATGGCAGTGGTTTGTGTCAGTGTCCTACATCAGGGCGTACACCCTCCTTTCCTGTTATGTGAGTCTGTTCTCATTAATGGACATTTGAGAAAGGGCTCCAAATCCCTTTCTATTTCCAGGCCTGGCGCTGCAGCACCTCTGGCTTAACTATCTAAATATCCTCTCTGAACATCCCTTGGTGATTCTGAGATGGTTGAACAGGGGTCAGATCCTCAATTCTTGACCTTGGTCCCAGAAACTGCTGTCATCTTGAAAGATATTCTAAGCCTCCTTTACATCACTACAGACAGAAACTTTCAAGTGCAACATATTATATGTGTTTTTATCACTTTAGTAATTAAATTGTGACTAGATTTCTTTTGAAGGAAGTGAAAGGATTTTAATGTTATATTTAACATGCTTTTTTTTTTATTAGAGAGTTTCCTAGGACAAAACTACTTACACTTTTGATAAAGTAGACATTGTCAGTGGGAATACAAGTATGAAAAGCCTGTCAGTGTGAATGCACTACTGCCTCATCAATAAAAGAGGAAGTAAGAAGGGTCATAGATTTGGTCAAATAGCCATCTCTTAATGTAGAAATTCACAGAAACTTGGACGGTGCCATACTTTAAGAGCCAAACCTACCACAACCCCAAATTCCAGAACTCCGGTGTCCCAGAAATCTGCCCTCTCCCAAGCTGGCTTTAATTTCACTATGATCATCCAAGTCAGGGCCACAGGGCTGGCAGCTACTCGTGACTCATCTGATGAGTGCACCTGCTCCATCTGGGTTGACTCAGGAAATATTGGCCCTGCACTGGGACCTGTGTTTGTAGGAAATGGAAGCAATCAAAACAACACTGTTGATTACCCATGTAGCGTGGGTCTCCTGGAAAACAAATTTTTGGAAAGTCTTGTTCTTCAGGCCTGTGTTTCTCCTGAAGTAAAAATAGCTTCATTCCCAACAAACATGGCAAGCCTTTCTGTGGGATGGAGTGATGCTGGAGGACGTGATTCTCAGCGTGGCCGTTTCCCCTCAGTTAATGTGTGCGTGTTTGTTTCCAGCCACAGAGTGATTACAGGGTATCATGTTTGACCTCAGAGATGCCCGGGCTTTCTTCTTGCTCCTTCCAGATGTGGTGACTCTGTACATACCCATGCCTTCAGTGGTGATGGCACACTTTTGGATTTAACCTCCAGCCAAGGTCTGGATGCAGATGAATATTTTATAGCCAGGTTACTTACCAGATATAACGACTCGCTTTTAACGTAAAAACCTAAGCCCAAAACTTATTTAATCTTTTTATTTATTTCATCTTCTTTCTCTCTAGTCCCTGGTTTGGTAGAAAATAGCACAATCTACTTAAACTAGTCTTTTCATAATATTCTTCCCATTCCTCTCCCTTCTCAGTCTTATCTTCCGCATTCTCATTAATTACACTCTTTCACCTCCTGAACTCCTCAGCATCTCTTTTGGCCATGCCAGGCAAACTGCCTCCTACACTGGGCTAAGCAGTCTCTTGCTGAGGAATCACAGCCTCTAACAGGGCTCCACTGCACAGCCAGATGGGGTGCTATTGTGCACTGTCATCCAGTCTGCCCTGGGTGGGGGAGGGGGGCACTACTGGAATCTCCACTTCTGTCCTGACTTGGGGAATCCCAGACAGCTGGCCAGGCGCTAATGTGCTTAGGGAGCTATTAGGAGTTTCTTCCTGTTATTGCTACTTATAGATCTGCATGCCTAAGTGTGGCAGAGAAAGTCAGGGATTCTCTTTTCCAAACTTGTTTCTATTGGTGAGTTACCTGTAGTGTTGATTCCAAATGAAAGTTCCAGTCTAGCATGATGACTCTGGATCCATAACAGAGTGATATAGCAAGTAACCAATTAATTTAATTAACTTTATAGAGTATCGCTCTTAATACAGAAAACAGCTTGACTACCCCCGCCTCTATAGTCTCCCTCTCTCTCTCTGTTCCTCTCTCTGTTTCTCTCTCTCTCTCTGTCTCTCTCTCTGTTTCTCTCTCTCTCTCTGTCTCTCTGTCTCTCTCTCTGTCTCTCTCTCTCTCTCGTAGTGCCTCCCTTGCCTGCTGAATCTTAGTCAAGTGGCCAGCAGAAGTCACTCTGAAGAACCTGATGGCTGGAGCCTAGTTCCTCCTGCTGGGTCACATTGGTTTGGCCCTTGCTGCTCCTGGAGGCTACCAGCCCTCTCATGGAGGCTTCTCCAAATCATCCCCTTGCTGATGGTCACTACTCCCTCCTGTTGCCCCTTTAGACTGGGGCTTCTAGCACCACTTGCCTTAAACCCCATGCGTGCATTTGTTGAAAGCACCTTATGAACCTTTCTTCAATTACTCTTTGAGGATGTCCTCCCTTTCTTACCTAGACCCTGGAAGGTCCAGAGAGCAAGCAGCCTTTCTGTGGCACTGTCCCACTTGTTTCCTGTGTTTCTTGATATAAAAAGATACTTGCTTGGTTTCTCGTACAACCATCTATCACTGTCTTAGTTACTTTTTTTCCTCAGTGTCGAGACAAAACACCTGACACCCAAAGTTAGAGAAAAAGTTTTTTTATCTCACAGTTTGTAGCGGTTTCAGTCTATAGCCAGCTGACTCCAAGGCAGGGTGACGTGACAGAGGGGCATCACAGAGGAGAAACAGATCATTGTGGGCAGAAGGAAATAAAATCAGCAATAGTAAGTGATGACTGACAAGCAGCATAAAATGCAGCCCCTCATATTTTATTTAGGCTATCCTGACCTGGGCAGGTAGTACTCACACCCTTAATCGTAGCATCACACCATGAATCACTCCCAGTGTCACATCTTTGATCCCAGCAGCACACGCCTGAGAACCAGCCACCTCTGAAAAGCCCCATCTGTAACTGTATGAGGCTTTGGGGGGACATCTAGATACAAGCCATAACAACCACCAACAGTATACTTATTTCTTATGTTACTCTGGAGACATATTTGAATGTATGTATGTGTGGAAGAAAGAGAAGGAAGATTAAAAAGAAAAGGAAAAAGAGGAGGAGATACCCGTGGTGATGAAAAAAACAAAGAGAAAGAGAGAATCTTCTGTACGCATATGCATTGTATAACACCCACTACAGCTGATGTTAAATGATGTAAGAGATAGTGACAGTTTAAAGATAAATTTTAACACATCATGAAACTGGTATTATCCAAAATAATTATTAACATTTCCACCAAATTAGTGATGCCATCCTTAATCCAGTGATAGCATTAAAAAAAATAAAGACCATAAGATATCTGTGGGAGACCATAGAACAAGGAGGTCGACATTGGCTTTGAATAGAGAAGTCAATTGTAAGAAAGACGAATCCAGCAAATCTTAAGCAGCCCCACTGATTTGTTAAGAATCTATAGTATCTTTAGGGAATGAAGAAAGTCACAAGCTAAAAGTCACTGAGCATCAATTTTGCTTCACATTACATAGTTAAGAGAATCATGGGAACTTCAGTGAGGCCAGCAATCATGCATGGTGTATTTTGAAGGTTTGGATGGGCAAATGCAAGCCTTGGGGAACAGAGGTATGAAATGATCTTTTACATAATTGAATAAACACAGCGAAGTACTGGAGCTGGTACCTGGTAGCTGACTCAACAGGGGTGGGGAAGGAGATCGTTAAAATTGTCAGTTGACATTGGTTGATTGCCTTTAACTGACTGGTCTTGGAATTCTAGATCCTGTTTTCACAGATCACCTATCACTGCAAAGACTCTGCTGTCCCTTTTTTGCGGCATTGAAAATGAGATGGAACAACTGGTCTCCCTTCTTGACTATAGGCTACTGGGAGGCATGATATATGTATGCTACATCATGTGACTTGATAGTTCCCTAGGACAGAAAGGGTATGTTTAGTGGCACATTCAATTGATAAGTGCATGACTTTTTAGTCATGGTTCAGATTAATGGCTCAAAATGTGACCTAAGGTATGATAGTGATCCAGAGTAATTCACAAATGTGTTTCTCAGAGTTTGGAAGTTGGAAATACAGCCAAATCTACTCTCTCATTCATTTCATGAATTGATCATTTGTTGGCTGCAAGTTTAGTAAACTCAAATTAACTGACTTAGCCGAGGCTACCTTGGGGTTCTCCATTCTTCCTAACTATCCATCAATTCCCAGCAATGATTGGCAGGGCCATGGTTAAGTGAAAGGCGATGAAGCAAGGATGATGCCCTGGGGCTGAGTGTGGTTCATAGCTTTAAGGTTGTACTGTGAAGGAGAGTTGAGGACAGAAGACCTCAGGTGAGTCATGTCTCCCAACAGAAAGGAAGACTGACCTATTACAAATCACAAAAGTTGACCTAATTTTTACCACTGTGCCAGACCCTAGGAACTACACATTGTAGAGGATGTTCCAGGCCATAGGGAACTCTTCAGGCCAATGTATGACTTGAATCACAAGCAGCTGTTTAGTTACTGGCTCAGCTGGGCAGGAGCCCTTGTGGACCTCATGGCTAACTTGGTCCCTTTTAACTGAGGATTCAATCTAAAGGCATTGTGCACCCTGGTCCTCTCCAACATGGGCTTTTCTCTGGCTTTTGTTCATTCAAGCTCTGACTCTGGTCATAATACCACCCTTAATACCACTCAATTTCTATAAAGAATCTATGATTAGAACTGCTGACCCACATATTTGGAACAGATTAGTGATGCTGATTTCTATGATACTCTGTGGCCTGAGGCAACTCAGGCATCACCTTTGGTCCAACATTGTGGTAGTGATGGCTTTGCTATATCCCTGAACTATTGCAACTATGCCCCACAGAAATGATGCCCTGACCATGTCTTTGACACCTTCTCTTTGCGTATATTACTATGATTTGGATATGACTTGAGTGTGTCCTCTGAGGTCTCATGTGTTGGAATCTTGGAGATCAGAGTGGCAATGTTGGGAGTGGTGAGACATTTAGGAGGTGGGGCTTGATGTGAGGGGTCAGGTCATTGGGAACAACACTTTCTGAGAAAATTGGTATAGTTCTCACAGGACCCCACTTAGTTCCTGTGAGAGCAGATCGTCATGAAAAGAACAAGCCTTGCCCTCAGCCCTTGCTTATTGTCTCATCATATGATGTGACAGGTCTCTTCCTCTGGCTTGTAGCCTTACCATGATATCATCTTCTATGAGCTGATGGACCAGAGGCTGAGCAAATAGAGCCACATGACCTGGGACATTCATCCTTTAAATCTATGAGCTAATTAAACCCCTTTTCTTTATAAAGTGCCCAGTATCAGATATTTTAATACCCTAAATCTGATATCAGCAATAGAAAAATGGTCTAAGACAGATGCTAACTTTCATATTGTGACAACTTTTTCTTCCTTTAATTTTGGCCACATGTCTTCATTACTTTTCTCATTGCCAAGACAAAATACCTGACACCCAAAGTTAAAGGGGAAAGGGTTTATTTGGTTCATAGTTTGTGGAGGTTTCAGTACAAAATCAGTTGACTCCAAGGCAGGGTGGTGTAACAGAGGAGCAACTGTTCATGGTGGTAGAAGACAGAAAAAGCAACAGGAGCAAAAGGAGAGAGAAACCCTCTTTTCCTCCCTTACATTGTATGCAGGCTACCTAACCTGAGCAGGTAGAGCGTTCATACCCCCCAATCCCAGCACTAGACAATGAACCAGTCACAAACTCTGGATTCAGCCACCTCTGAAAAGCCCACCCTCCTGGACCACATGAGGTTTTGAGGGGACATTCAGACACAAATCATAACATTCTTCCCCTGGGTCCCCAAAGACTCAAGCATCCCTTTATGTAGAATGCACTGTCCACCTCTAAGAGTTACCAGTGTCTTAGCAGTTTCCACATTGCTGAAAATTCAAGTCCCAAGTCTCCTCCCAGATATAAGGCAAACTCTTAGCTGTGAACCCCTGTACAAATGAAAAGTTAAACGTTTCCAACATTCAATGGCACAAAATAAACATTTCCATTCCAAAAGTTACAAACAGGGTGATACAAAGAAGTGGGACCAAAGCAAATCCAAAATCCAGCAGGGCAAACATTAAGTCCTATAGTTCCAAGTGCAGCATCTGAGGCAATGTGCGGCAAGATGTGAACTCCAAAGGGCTTGGGTGGCTCCAGCCCTACAGCACTTCCAGGGATTGCAGCTCCCATGGCTTCTCTCTTGGGCCAGCTTTGCTCTCTCCTTGCAGGTTTCCTCAGAAGATCTATGTTCCTGACTTCCCCA
>RJWT010034978.1:0-13563 GCA_004365215.1 Cuniculus paca
TGATTGGTTTTATTCTGTTCTGTTGTGTTTGATCTTATTATTCCTTATGGTATGGGAAGTTATTTTGAAAATAGCAAGGGGCAACATGGTAATCGTTGGTCTATTTTTGTTTTGTCTTGAAGTTTTGTATGACATTCTTTGTTTTGATTGAACGTTCTGTTTTATTTTGTATTTGTTTTATTCTCTTCAAAATAAAAAAAAAGAAGAGGGACTTATTTAAACTTTCAGCTTATGTTTTCTCCAATTTGACTCTAGCTCATCCCTGCCTTCTGGCTGCCTTCTTCTGAGCCCCCTTCCGAGAGCATCCTCCTCAGGCTCCACCTGCACCCTTAATTAACTGCTTGGCTCCAGCCTTTCATGGCCTCCCCACAGGGACCACAACCTGAGATCACCAGCCCTCACTTCTGGGGAAGACATCAACTGCTTGGCACAGCAGCTTGCCTCTGCAAGGCACACTCAGTGCACACTCATTAACTAATGCCATTACAAAAAATTTCTATAACTGAAAATACAATTTGGGTCTGAATAAGCAAATACCTTTCCAGGAATAGTTATGTGTTAAAATAATTAAGTTTACAACATGGTTTAAGGACTTCTAGTTCGAGATGTGCTGCACTGTGCTCCTCCCAGTTTAACACCTGGTACCCTGCATAGAAATGCACAAGACAAGCACTGAACTTAGAGGGAGGGACAGAAAGCTGACTGTCCAGGGCTCACAGGCCTCAGGAAATGACCAAGTTATGTGTGTGCACATGTGTGTGTCTTCTACATCCCAAACTAAGTACACTCCAGAAACACCAAAGGACACAGACCTAGCCTGTTCTCTGGTCAGAGGCCTAGGAGGGGCTGGAGAGGACAGGCTCAGACATTAGCTCTACGCCAGTTGACACAGAGAACACAGGCCCATGTCAGCGGACCTGACTTCTATCCCAGTGTAGCATAGCAAGGGCTTCTGTCTCTGGAGCATGGCAGTCAGATCAGCGATAAGGCCACACATGCAGCAGGCCCCAGCAGTGAGTGAAGAGATTTTAATAGGAAGTGGTGCCTCAACATTCACTAAATGTTCACAGTATGAAAAATGACCTTGAACCAGAAAAATCTCTATTTGAATGAGAAAACACAATCAACAGACACCAACAATGAAATAACAGGGAAGCCAGAATTGATCCAGCAAGGAGTTTAAAATAACCGTCATAAAATTACTTCAATAAACAATTATGACTATTCCTAAAACAAACAAAAAACAGAATCTTGGCAAACAAACAGAATATAGGAAGAAAACTGGCAATTATAGAGGGAAAAAATTCTAAAAGGGTCTTATGGTTAATACATTACGTCAACTTGAGAAGTTTAGAAGTTTAACTGAGACTCAGCAGGGAGCCAACGTTCTTACTCTGTAAATATCCTCATCCCGTGCAATGGAGAGCAAGGACATTTTGTGAGTGTTACACCCACCCTGAAGGTTTTTTTGGGGGGTGGCCTGTGTACAATTTAAGGGTAGAGAAGAGGCTGGTTTTCCCTCTTTTGCTCTGGCTGCTGCCTTGACCTGTTGCCCCAGTGCCATGCCACCCTGCCTTGGAGCCAGCTGATTATGGACTGAAATCACCTGAAACTGTAAGCTAAATAAACCTTTTCTTCCCTAATTTTGGATGTCAGGTGTTTGTCTCATCAACGAAGAAAAAGTAACCAAGACAGAATTTGGTACCAGGAGTGGGGTCATTGCTGTGACTGTACCTGACCATGTGGCTCAAGAGCCTTTGGAAATGGCTTGTGGGAAGAGTTTGGAAAGGTTCAGAGATGTCATCTGAAAAAATAGCCCTGGACCAGCTTAGGCTGTTCTGTAGGGGAGATTCTGGTCAGAGCTCAGGAAACCAGGAGGCTGATAGAGAGCCTGCCAGTAAAGACCAGGCTCAAGAGGTTTCTGTTGGGAAGAAGGATTAAAGATAAACTAGTCTCAGATGCAGAAAAACTTAAAAGAACTTGGCACCAGAATATCTGCCCTAAGATAATTGCTTTAAAAAGTTCCTCAAACATGAAGGAAATAAGGCCAGGGATTTAGCTCAGTGGCACCATGCCTGCCTGGTAAGCATGAGGTCCTAAGTTTGATTCCCGCTATCCAAAAAGAAGAAAATAGAAAGAAACCTTGAACATCAGGACTCAGGAAAGAATGACAGAAGTGGTAAATGTGGTTAAATGTCTCTGGTTGAGTTACTTAAAATGTTAGGTGGTTGTAAAAAAAAATTATATCACTAATGTGGTTCTCAGGTATGTAAAGGGACTATTCAAGACTAAATTTTAAGATGTAGATGGCAAAGAAACTTCAGTGGTGGTTTTCACTTGGACATGGTAAAATATACAAGCAACCTGGGTTGAATTACATTATATTGTAATGTGTAACCACTAAGAAAACCATATGAAGAGACATACTCTGAAACAGGGTAAGTCAAAACGAGATACTAAAATTATGTAAGTAAACTACAAGAAGGTGGAAAAACAAGAACAAAAGAAAGAAAATTAAAAAAAAAGTAAACTGGCACATTTAAATTCTGGTATAATAACAATTACAATAAATGTAAATGGCCCAAAAACACTACTAAAAGACAGAGACAAACAGTGGATTAAAAATAATGAACCAGGAAACTCATTTTAAATATGATGTAGGCATGTGAAAGCTTAAAGTAACTAGATGGGAAAAGATTTGCCAGGCAAATGCTCATCAAAAGACAGCTGAAGAAACAGGTCAGAATGTAGTGGTCCCTGGATTCAATCTTCAATGCCACCAAAAAAAAAAAAAAAAGTGAAGTCGGGATACACAATTACCAAAGAAAGTCTTAGTTACTTTCTCATTGCTGGGACAAAATAACTGGCACCCACAAGTTAAAAGAGGAAAAGTTTATTTTAACTCACAGTTTATAGAGATTTCAGTCCATAGTTGGCTGGCTCCAAGGCAAGGCAGCATGGCAGAAGGACATAGCAGAGGAGAAACAGTTCAAGATGTGGCAAGCGGGAGGCAGGAAGTAGCTTTCCTTCTTTCATTCCCTTTTTATTCCATCCAGGTTACAAGCTTATTGATTGGTGCCATTCACATCCAAAATGGGTCTTATGATTTCAGTAAATCCATTTAGCCACACTTAGAACTATGCTAATCCAATTAGGGGACTAATTCAGTCATTGGACTCATAATCCAGTATAATATACCCATGATCCAGTTGCTCCCAAAAGCTCTATCTATGAGCACACAAGGCTTTGGGGGAATATCTAGATACAAGCCATAATATTCTGCCTCTGGATTGAATCCAGGGACTCTAGTCCTCAAAAGTCTTATACACATTCCTTTAATCAAAAGGCATTTAGAGCTAGGCATGGTGGTACACACCTGTAATCCCGGCGCTCGGGAGGCTGAGACAGGAGGATTGCAGCAAGTTTGAGACCAGCCAGGGATACAAAGTGAGCTCAAGGCCAGTTTGAACTGCATAGTGAGACCCTGTCTCAAAAAAAAAAAAAAGGCATTTAGTCCATCTCTAAAAGCTGCCAAAATCCTCACACTTTCAGTATTACTGAAAAGTCAAACTCCAAATTCTTCTCTGATATTTAGGGCAAACTCTTAGCTGTAGGCCCCCCCCAAAAATGAAAAGAAAGCTAAACCCTTCTAATGAAGGGCATGAGATAAACATTCCCATTCAAAAAGGTACAAATGGGGGAACTGAAAGAAATGGAACCAAAACAAGACCAAAATCCAGTAGGGCAAACATTAAATTTCTTAGTTCCATGCCCAGCATCTGGGGCAAGATGTGAACTCCAAAGGGTTTGAATGCCCCTGACCCTATGGCACCACTGGTGGTTGCAGCTCTCATGGCTTCTCTCTTCTGCCAGCTTTGCTCATTCTTTGAAGCTTTCCTCAGATGGTTCACATTACTTGGTTCTCCAACTTTCTGGGGTCTCCACTACACCTTCAGCTTCACAAGGGCACACTGCCTGGTCTTCCAGGCCTTCTTCTGAAATCTGGGCGGAAACCTCCTGACCCCACAATTCCTCCGTCTGTGTGTGCCTAAAAGCAGTACCATGTGGATGCCACCAGGGTCTGTTGCCAGCTGGAGCAGTAGCCAGGCTTCCTTTTCTCTTGCCTCACTGGGGAAGAGTGCCTGGATTGTTGAGCACTGTGAACCCCATCCCAAACAACAAATTTTCTAAGCTGCTGCCATTCTGGAACATGGTACTCTGGCATTCTCTTCTCAAAGCAAAGTCTTTAATATTTGCAATTCTGAGGTTGCAAAGGGTAGATAGAGTCCTGCTGGTTCTTGTGGTGTACTCATCTTTTCTACTGTCCAATTCCAAAGAACTTGGCTTTTTAATGCCAGTCCTTTCAGCAGCCAAGTTCTCCTCTACTCTATCTCTGCAGTAGGTGACTTTTCTGGAGCTTTCTTTCTGGCCAAACTCAAAACTTCTTAATTCATTCTGCTGGGCCCTTTGTTCTTGATTCTCAAGGTAGAGCTGGCTAAAAGCCTCCAATAGTAGCCATGCTGCTGTGTCAACATTAGACTACCTTGAAATTTCTTTTGCCAGATTAATTAGTCCACTGCCTGTACTCTCAATCTTCTGCAATGTGTCTGGTCATGGGCAAAATGTAGACAAATTTTCTGCCAAAATATAACACACATGTTCTGTAATCCAACTGCCAATATAGTCCTTGTTCCCAACTGATACATTTTGATCTGGTCTTTTCCAGCTACACTGCACACAACATTCTGGTCTTTTGAGCTCTGATCAGAATTTTCCACTAGGTTCTGCTCACAGCATGCTCAGTTTGCTTCTCCAGCTAGCACATCCAAACCTTTGCAAACTCTTCTCATAAGCCAGTTCCAAAGGCTTCTGAACCACACAGTCAGGTAGCGGCCTAGCAACAACCCCACTTCTGGTACAAAAATCTATCTTACTTTCTCACTGCTTGAACAAATATTCAACATCCGCAAGTTAAAGGAGGAAAGGTCTATTTTACCTTACAGTTTGTAGAGGTTACAGTTCACAGCTGGTTCCAAGGCAGGGTGGCATGGTAAAGAGATAAGGCAGAGGAGAAACAGTTCATGGTGTGACAGGCAAGAGGCAGAAAGTAGCCTTCTTTCTTTCATTCTCTTTTTATTCTATTCAGCCTAAAAGCCCATTGATTGGTGCCACCCACACCCAACAGTGGGTCTTCCCATTATATATACCCAGAACTATGCTAAGCCAGTCAATGTATTAATCCAATATCATAAACTCTTGATCCAGTATCATGCACCCATGATCCAGTCACTCCCAAAAGCCCCACCTATGAGCACACAGGCTTGGGAGAACATTTAGATATAAGTCATAATGATGCCTCAACAAACTAGTAACCAGGGACAAAAAGGACCATACCATATGCTAAAGGGTCAGTCCACGAAAAAGATAGGAACATCCTAAATGTGTAAGCACCAAATAACAGAGCTTCAAATCACATGAAAAAAGACAGCAGATCTACTAGACAGAAAATCTTCCTGCTTTAACAGACCATGCCATCAGCCAAGAGGATCTAACTGACATCAAGACACTTCACTCAGCCCAACACACATTCTCTTCAAAGACATGGGTAACATTCATCAGCACAGACCAAACACCATCACAAATTGAAAGCAATTAAAATCAGAGTATTGTATAGTCTATGATCATAATGGAATTACACTAAAATCAATAAAAGAAAGATAACAAGAAAAACTTCAAACACATGAAACTTTATAAAATCACACTTCTAAATAATCCATAGCTCAAATAAGTCACAAAGGAAATTTTAAAAACACATTAAACTGAATGAAAATGAAAACATGACATTAACAAAACTTGGGGCTGCAGCTAACAGTGCTTAGAGGGAAATTTATAGCACTAAACTAGTAAGTCTCAAGTCACTATTTTACATTTTTGCATCCAGAATCTAGAAAAAAAAAAGCAAAATAAATGCAAAGCAACCAAAAAGAAGGAATAATAAAGAGAAATGATTTAAACCAGAAATACAATGGAAAAAGCCAACTCAAAAGCTGCTTTTCCGTCAACGTTCAGTCAGGTACGGTGCCACAAACCTATAATCCCAGCACTCGGGTTTAGACAATCCCAGTCTGGGTAATTTAGCGATTTAGTGAGACCCTATCTCAAAATAAAGAACAAAGGGGTTGGGATACAGCTCAGTGCGAAGGCCAGCAGTTCAATTCTCCAGTGTTGCATAAATAAATAAATAAATATAAAATTAACATCCATAAATTTCTGGCAAAACTGAAAAAAGAGGGCAAATTATCAATATCATGCATGAAAGAAGGGTTATCGATAGATTTGTCATTACAGTGCATGCTATAAACAACTCTACATTTGACAATTTAGACAAAATGAATCAATTTCGCAAAATACCCAGACGAGATTGACGATATAAATCGCTCTAAAACCACCAGAAAAATAGAAATCTCCACAGCCATATAGTTTTGTTTAAAAATTCCATGAAATCTTCAAAGTAGTACCAGCTCTACAGAATCACTTCTGCAAAAAGAGATCATGATGCCAAAAACAGCCCCAAAAGAAAACTACCCATCTCCATCCCTCATGACGAGACACGGAAAATTTGCAGCAATGAGGAAGCGGAGTCCGGAAGACAGGGAAGATGCTTGGCGGCGGGGCAGGCTCGCAGGAAGGCAGCGCCCAGCCTTGGAGCCTAGCTTCCCAGACCAGAAACCCTGAGGCTCTGGAGAGGACCCCCCTCGCCCCGCCCACCGACTTCCCTCCTGCCCCCCATCCGTCCCCTCCCCAAGTCCCGCCCCTCAACGCTAGTCTGCGCCTGACCGTTGAGTGATACAAGCTGAGGGCATCGGCACCTTGGCGCCTCGGCGGAGCTGTGAGGCGGTGCGGACAGCCAGAGCGGCCGCCTCGCAGAAGCCCGGTTAGGCCCCCGCCCTCCCGTTTCTCCAGCGGCGCACCCAGGTTCCGGTGGGGCCCCAGGCCGCTGCGCTCCCGGACAGTGTCCTCACACAGCACCAGCCGCGTGCCAGGCGCCATCGTTCAAACTTACGCCCTGTGCGCTGCGCCTGCGCAGGTGGCTGCGGCCGGGGCGGCCCCCGGAGGGGGAGGTCCAGGTGGGCGGGACAAGCTGAAGTGGGCGTGACCATGGTGGCACAGGCGGGCGGGACAGGCCGAGGTGGGCGGGGCGGCTAGGGGGAGGGGACAAGTCAGGGTACTGCTGCCCGGGCAGGGAAGACAAGAGGGCCTGGAGACCCGAGTTCCCACGGGTTCCTACATGGCAGAAGGCCTCATTTGGCCAAGACGTCCACGTGTCCTTGTGTCCCACTGCATCTGGGCCCCTACCTGTTCCTTCTCTTGGGGTCCGGATGGCTCAGGCAGATCAGTGTGGGAGTTGTGGGCGGAGACGCTTTGCCCCAGGGGTGATCTCAGGAGTGGGAGGGGGACACCAGGATGCTGGATGCTGGAGCTTCAGACCTGACATTGCTGGCCAGGGCTGGCAGTGGGGCCTCCAGTGGGCAGCAGGAGGTGGTCACTGCTGTCTCCTCCTTCCCGGGAGCTGTTCCACAGGGGAACAGTGAGTCTTTTCTGCTCATCCAAGGAAAAACGCCAGGAGGTGTCCCTGGGACCCCCAAGTTAGACTTGGGATCGGTTTTAATTATTTTTCTCGTTGCTGAGACAAAACACCTGTCACCCAAAGTTAAAGAAAGTTAGCTTACAGTTTGTAGCGGTTTCAGTTCATAATTATCTGGCTTCAAGGGAGGGTGGCATTGCAGGGGAGAGACAGCTCATGGCAGGCAAAAAGTAGCAAAGCAACAAGAGCCGACCACAGCTTTTTCTACCCCTGAATCCAGGTTACTTAGGGCAGGCAGCACTTACACCCTTGAACTTAGCTCTGCACCAGGAATCACGCTCTACATTCAGCTGCCTCTGAAAAAGCTGCACCTGTGACTGGCTGAGGCTTTGGGGAGACATCCAGACTCAGACCATAACAGGCATTGTTGGGAAGGGCTGTACCACAGCCCTGATGTTGGGGATAGCCAGTAAGGAAAAAGTTCACTGTGTCCCCTTCTCTATGACAGTGAGGTGACTCAGGGCCTAGTCCATCACCATACCTGGTGTCCACCAGGTGGGACTCTGTGCAGTGAGGAGACTGGAGATATCCTGGCTCTCAAGCAAACGGCAACAAAAGGCTCTTGTGGCCACCACTGAAGGGGCACTGCAGGGCACAGGCCAGACTTCACACATTCTCTCCTGCTTCCTCTTGTGAAGCCAGCTGAGTCAGGGCTGTGAGGCAGCTGTCCTGTCCCAGAGAGGCTGGAGGGGCCTGCCTTTTACTGTAATGAAAGCAGAAACAGCAACTGGAGGTAACCTTCTTTGCTGAAAGACTGAATCTTCATCCTATGAAACAGCAAGGATCGGCCATGTAGCCTGCAGAGAGGCAGCTTTACATGCACACTTGAGCTGAGTTTTATGAGCCTATATGCATTCTGCAGTAACACAGTTGTGCTGAACATTATCACGAAGGTACCTGTCACATGATACTTTTTAACATCATTTATGAAACATTGTTTGAAGTGGTCACATGAGATCGTGAACCAGATTTACTTGTGCCATCTGATGCTGGACACTGCACCTGCTTCTGTCTGTTTATGGTGAAAGTCTGGCTGGATAATGTCCTATTTGGGATGCTTTGGAGTGAGCCAGCATCATTGGGATTGACGCCATGAAAGCACGGAGCAAGGGAGGGACACACTGGGTGGAGGCAGGAGTTGGGTGCCCAGGCTGACTGCATCCAGGGACCACCCCTCAGCCCCTCTGGGTCTGAGGGCACCCTAGCAGGAGCAACACTGTCTACAGGCCAGTGGCTCTCTCCCAGCTTTGGGGGGCTGGACCCAGCAGAATCTACAGTGTGGTCTTTCTGCAGAGTTTGGGTTCAGGACCCCTCAGGGGCAGGCATGGGTGATTCTTCTGAGACAGGAAAGCTGAGACACAGGCTCTCCACACTTTACTGCACCTCAGATCCCCATGTAGTCTTGGGGAGGGTTCAGCAGGAAGGGCTGTGGGCAGCTTGGCCCCATCTCCGCTGGAGGGCAGGACTGTGCAGGGTGGAACGTGCCTGTCTTACCTTGGGTTGCCCAGGAGCCAGAAGGCACTGGGGCTTCAAGCCCTGTTATCATTCTGTGTGTCCCACCTGCAGAAGACAGTTCAGGTGTTCCTAGCATTTCATGGGCTCCAGTCCTGCTACTTGGGGCTAGTTCTTTTTTCCTGTGTCTGTGTCACCTTGGCTAAGTTGGTGGGACTTGAGTGGTGCTGCCGAGCAGAAAGGGGAGCTCTGGGCCACCACTTGCTGGGTTCCTTCCTGACTCTGCCCCTCCTACCCTTGCCTTCTAGAAGAAGGCAGGTAGCCCTACAGCCTGGGACATTCTCTGTCCAGCCCCACTGACTCTCCCACTGGGTTTTCTGAAGCTGGTGTTTGTTGGATGTGAGATGGGGTGGTGAGAGCCTGGCTAAAGTAGTGGAGAGCTGCCCCAGACCCACTAGCTCAGTGACCATGTGCCTGCTGGGTGCATGTGGGAGGGGCTCCTTGGGTATTACTCTCCCCACTTGGTGCCCCAACAGGTTTCTAGAACCTTCCAAGGAGGCCCTCACACCTGAGCCTTCATCCTGTTTGCAGGGTCTGTCACCCCTGAGCATCTCAGGGTTGACCTGTGAATGTCCCAGGCAAGAGGTCCTATGAGAGGAGGGCACAGGTGGGGCTGGCACCTGGGAGTCTCTGCCTTTGTCTCAACCATGAAGATCTGTGGCCACAGAAGGGAGTGGGTGGGCTGTGAGGTGGAATGAGGGTGTCAAGAGGGGCCCCATGGCCAGATCAAGCCTTGCAGCATGGCCAGACAGGCACAGCGGCTGTAGCTGTCTTGCCCATGTGCTAGAGCCATGCTCTGCAGTGGAGTCTGTAGGGTAGAATCTGCTTCATGGCCCTGCCACTGGGAAATGTGGAGCTACAAAAGGGACCTACTGGGCTGCTGATCCTCAGGAAGCACACAGCTTTCTCTCTCTCCTTCACACATGCATGCAGGTGCACAGACTCACACTCATGTTCCAGCTCCTAGCAGAGTCCAAAGCTCCCCCTCAGTCCCAGACCAGATGCAGAGGCTGGACAATGAATGCTGCAGTCCACACAGTCGTTCCCAACTTGGGTTTCAAACCAGTGCTACTACCTGCTAGGGAAGACTCGGCTGAGTGAGAGAAAGCACCAGGATTGACTGGCCCTTGGTGTGGCTGAAGCACTCCTGCCCAGTCCCAGAGTCTGACAGGGTGCTCAGCCCGGGCGGCCCCATTGGTGATGTGTGATTATAAGACAGTGAGGAACCCCCAAGCCCAAGATGGGGGATCCTTTTCCACTTGGGAAAGTCATGGAAGAGCCCTGAGGAGGGGCATAGCTGGATCTGGGTTTGGGGCTCTACAGCTGGCAGGGGACTGGAGCCAGGGAACCTCTGTGCCTAGCTCAGACAAAAAGTTCAGTGGGCTTATCATGCCTGCTGCCTGGGTCCCAAGTCAGCACCTGAGGTTTGTATGGAGGGAGAGGTGGTACAAGGAAGACAGTCACTTCAAGCTTACACGTGTGGCTTCCCAGCTACAAAGCAGGACATCCCACAGCCGCTTGGTCACACCAGTTTTCAGTGTTGAAACCAACACTTGGGACGAGACCTTGGGTCTGAGCTCTGCCTGGATATGGAGGTATAGGCAATGTCTATAAAAACACAACAGCACGTTACCTTCAAGAAGCACACAGTTGGCTTGGCATTGTGTGTGGAGCATACCTTGTGAGAGCTTTCATGAAACCCAGACATTCCCCTAAGTGTGGGCTGCTTGTGTCCCCTAAAGGCCACATGTTGAGGCCTTAACCCGAGGGAAGGGAGAGGAGGAGGGGTTTCTGGTGGTGAGTGGTGAGGTAGAGCTGTCCAAAGGAAGAGAGAGGGGTGAGCTCGCTACCTCCCCCTCTGCCAGTAGGGAAGCAGGAGATACTCTTGCCAGAACCAGATCTCAGTGTGCCTGGATCTGGGACACCAGCATCAGAACTGTGAGGAAGGACATCTGTTTAAGCTCTAGTTTGTGGCACTGTTGTAGCAACCTGAACCAAGACACCCAACCACCAAAGTAAAAACCATGTTGAATCCCTGGCAGCTCAGAAAGCAACCTTGTGTGACTGAAGGTTTGGCAGCTTTAAGGACCTTAAGAAGTTTACTCTGGGTTATCCTGGTAGCCCTGAGTGCCATCGCATGTGGACTGGCTTTTCTGTCACTGAGACACAACACCCAACACCCACTACTTAAAGGGAGAGAAGTTTTCTTTGGTTCATGGCTTCAGGGGATGTGGTCCATGGTCAACGGGTTCCAACATATCCTTAGTTCATGGTGATCAGGAAGCAGAGCAGGGAAGAACACCTGAGAATAAGGGGCCAATGACCAGACAAAGTCCCCAAGGTTGTGCTTCTGTGACCCACCCAGAGACACCCATGAGTGTGTTCCACTAACCCCTGGGTGGCTCCCAAGGCTGTCAAACTGACATTCCAGCTTAACTGTTACAACCTATGCCCTTGCTGGAGACAGAGAAAACACCAAGAGGAGTCTGGGGAGACAAGACAGAGGTGGAGACTAGCAGACAGAGCCCAGAGGCTCCTGGAGACACAGAAGCTGGAAGAAGCAAGGAAGGATCCTCCCTGGAGCTGTAGAGGGGACACACTCTGTCTACATCTAACGATGGGCCTTGGGCCTCCAGGGCTGAGCAACAATAGGTATGTATTGTTGTTTCACACCTATCAGCTTAAATAACCAACAGAGGCCCTCCAAAGACTGATATGCTTGTTCTACACTGACTGTTACAAGGGGCCACCCAGGATATAGTCAAGGAGTTCAAGGAAAGATGAGGAGGACTACACAGGGCCTTTTGAAACGGTAGTTCTCAGCTACATGGGCTGCGTAGAGGCTGGACAGTCAGCTGCATGTCTCTACAGAAGTGTCTGTGGGCTGGGCAGCCTCTGTGCATGGTACAGTGGCTCTGAAGCCTTTATGGTAGTGATCACACACACATGCATGAGGCGCTGGCTTTTACATCTACCTGGATTTGTAAATTTATTTTTGTTAGGTTTGACACAAGCAAGTTCATTTTGAGTCCAACAGTTTTCACACATTCCAAGTTCAGTAGCATATGACAAGACCATGGAAGTCAGCTTGAGCAAGCCCTAACTGAAAATTGTTCTCAGATGTTAAGGTCTCACCCAAAATTCCAGATATTGCCAGGCTGGCAATGTTTCCATATGCAAGAACTGCTGTTCCTAGGAGCTCTCCTTCAGCCTCTGTGTTATAGCCCTAGGCCTACCTGTGGGGAAGGACAGAGTTTCAAGTCCTGATCCTCTGCTTCCCAGGAGCTGCCACCAGCAGGTGCCTGAGCCAGAGACACACAGGCCCTGTGCACCTACCTGGCTGGCCCTTGTCCCTGGGGCCAGAAGCATCAGAAAGTGACTAGGGTCAGGATACAGTAGTCCCGAGAGGTGCCAAACTCACAGAGCACCCCAAGGGTTCCAGAGCCCATGCCTTGGGGACATTGCAGTCAGCTGACCTCAGCCACCACCTTTGCTGGGCATGGGTTTTTTAGGGCAGGTGCGTTGTGGGTATTATCTGGCAAGCCATGTGGATGCCCTCTCTTGAGCCTACCTTACAGGTTACCTTCCTGGTTCTGACCCAGGCCCCTTGCCAGACACCTGGAGGCCTAGTGAGGACCACCCACCACGGTCTGCCAGCCCCTCTGGCTCACCCCATAGGGTTTCCTGTAGGTTTTCCCAAGGAAAGACTGTACTGTCTTCTGTGGTTGTATACTTACTTAACCTCAATTCCTGCAAAGGACTTTTTCCTAAGTCCCCTTTTCAGCATTGAGGAACTGGACGGAAGCAATATCCTTTTAAAATCCAATTAGCACACATTTTTGTTCATTAAATAAATGTGTTCACTTGGCCCTGGTTGATTTTTCAGATATGCAGAACAATGGACTTGACGCACCTGTTTGGGCTCACAGCCTCTTTCCTCCTTAGGACCTTTGAAGTCTTGGGGCAGCTGCACCTGGCCCTGGGTGGGGCAGGGACCCATGCCTGAACTCCCACCTCCGCAGGACCTTTGGAAGTTGGCTTTCAATCTGCCAACCTGACCCTCTGCTTGAAATCCCATGGCAGGAAGTCAGCAAGGATCAGCCATTGCACAGGCCCATTCTTACCAGCTTCCCCCTGGGTCTCAGCGGCCCCTGCACCTACGATCTTCATCCCATGGCTGCCCTGTTCACTGGCCACCGTCTCTCAGCTTCCTGTGTCTGTGGAAAGACAGGATCTAGGCTCTCTACTTGCTCACTCCTGTGGAAGGTCCCTGCCCATTCACTGGCAGACACCTACTGTGTGCCCTGTGCTCTGCTCTGGGTGCTGCACACAAAGTGAATTGAGGAGGCTGAGGCCAGACAGCATCCATGCCTTGTGAAAGTTGCAGTTTGTCAGTGAGGCTGCAG
>RJWT010034979.1:0-13557 GCA_004365215.1 Cuniculus paca
GGGTGCGGGACCAACAGACGTCCCTGAGCATTTGGTCGCCCTAGTTGCCCACAGACCCTAGGTCCCACGTCAGAAAAGAAAGCTGGCTCTCTGCCCTCACTCACGACTAAACGTGGGCAGCCCTGTCACTTCCCGAAGGCAAACCCTGGGCTGCTCTTCAGTGCCAAGGAGGAAACCACTGACGTCCCGAGCTCAACACTAGGAGGTGACACGGGTTTGAGTCATAACCCTTCCGCACCAGCCCCCTGGGCCCAGGGCTCCTGGGCTACCAGAGTCCACAGGACTGCTGTCTGTCCTGGGCCTCCAAGTCCCCTCGGTTTCCAAGCCACAGATGTTTGTCCTTCCTCCTGGATGGGCTGCAACACGCACATGAGGCCTTCCTCGGGCATCTGGGATCCCCCAGCTCTCCCTTGGGCCTTTTCTTAACATTTATTTGTAGATCAGTTTCCCCCTGAGCCCCTGTTTGTCCCTTCCTAGTCCCTGCATGGGTTCCAGGTCCCCTCCGCCCCAATGCCCAGCTGCGCCAACACCCCCTGGCTCATGGCGCCCATTGGGGCCAAGGTTGAACCCCAGAGTGCAGGTGTCGGCTGCCCTTCTGTCACTTCGTGCGGAGCTGGCATTGGCTGCCACCCTTTCCTGCAGATGGGCAGGGACACGTGTGACACTCAAGGTGCAGACTGCAGTGTGTCACAGGGAGAGGGACCGTGACCTCTGTCAGTGTCAGACAGCAGCCGGGTTTCAGCACCTGCCACATCTGTCCACGAGTCTAGCTCCTGGAAAGGGGAGCTTGAAGCAAAGCACTGATTTCACTGATTCTAAAGTGTGGATTTTCTCATATTTTAACAACTCTGTGATTAGTGTACATTTTATGACGGTCACTATTTTTTGACAGCACTTTTGCTTTCTTTTTTTTTTTTTTTTTGAAACAGGGCCTGGCAAAGTTGCTCAGGTTGGGGTAGAACTTGCTGGGATCCTCCTGCCTCAGCGTCCCAGAGTTCTAGGATGACAGGCATGTGCCGCCACACCCAGCTAGTTTGTATGTCATTATTCATGATCCCGCTCCACACTATGGATTCCCTGAGACCTAGTCTCAGATTCATCTCAATTCACTCCCACAAAATGCTCCTCTTATGCCACACATGCCCTGGGCAAAGTGCAAGGAGTGAAAACACAGATGAAGACACTGTGTTTCCCTAAAGTGTTTAGAGCAGTCACGCAGACAGAAACAAAGGTGACACAAAGGCCGCTGACACAGGAAGGGTTCAGAGACTGCCGAAGCAGGGGCGGTCAATTCTTCCCAGAAATTAAGGGATGGTTTTGAGAAAAACAGAGGACACTAAAGCCAGCGGGGAAAAGTTGGTCAGAAGAAAGAAGGAAGAGAGTGAGCAGTGCACAACTCATACCACTGTCTAGGGCAGACCTGAGAAGTATAAGATGGGCCTCAGCAGAAGAGGAGATGGGTGAGGCAGAACGACAGCCCACGAAGAGAGGCTCTGGAGCGTGGCCTTTATCCAAGGATGAGTTTCAGAGACAGCATCTGTACACCAAGCCAGTTCCAACAGAAAGGAGACAGTGCAGACACAGCAAGGTTAGCTGGAAACACAGGACACGGCCCCTGGGTGGCAGAACAGACAAGCTGGCCCTGGAGGGCAGGGAGGGGAACTTACGTGGAGTCCAGCAGAGTCCCGTCCAGCAGTGACGCGTTGTAGTGGTACTTGAGGAAGTCACCCTTCTTGCTCAGCACCGAGCAGTTGGGTGGCCGGTAGCGTGAGGTGACGCTGACAGAGTCCGAGGGGTTGTGGAAGTCAATCACGTGCACGTCGAACACCAGCACGGCTGAGCCCGGTATGTTCCCTAGAGACACAGCCGGGATGCAGGGTGAGCCTAGGACACTGGGAGCTGGTGCTGTGCAGGGGGAAACTGAGGCACAGGTGTGTCCAGGGTCACGCAGTCAGGCTTCAGTGTTAGGAGGAGGTAGAAGCACCTGTCACACACGCTGCTCCAGCCACCCCATCATCTCTGCCTCTGAAAACTGTCTCTCATCTGGGCAGTTTTACAGTTCACAGAAGTGTTCTTCAGTCAGCATGGTGGCATACACCTAAGATCCCAGCACTTGGGAGGCAGATGCAGGAGGATCTCTGTGAGTTCAAGGCCAAACTGAACTGCACAGTGAAACCTTGTTTCCAAAAAAAAAAACAAAAAACAAAATGTTTTTCACATATATTCTCTCACTGAACCCCTGCAACACCTTTTTTTCAGTACTAGAATTGCACCCAGAGCTTCACACTGAGCTACATCCCCAGCCTTTCTTTACTGTTTTTTGTTGTTGTTGTTTTGTTTTTTGTTTTGATTTGTTTTTGTTTTTGTTTTGAGACAGGGTCTCAATAAGTCATTCAATTACCCAGGCTGGAGGCAAACTTGCAATCCTCCTGCCTTAGCCTCCGGGATGCTGGGGTTACAGGCCTGTGCCACCATATCCAGGACTGAGTTCTTATAATGTTACAGTCCCAATTTACAGACGAGGAAACTAAGGCATAGTTTTGGTGCTTGCCCTGGAGGGCAATGCTGGAGAAGTAAGCATGCACTTCCAGGAGGGCCTGCGGGCCCGTCCACCCCGAAGGACTGTGGGGGGAGTGGGAGCCCTGAGGCTGTTTGCCAGAGGACCAGGAGCTGCAGATGCGCACAGCAGGGGCTGCTCAAGGCCACTAACAGGGAAGGCCAGGGCAAGTCCAGGGACAAACCCGGCCACTGGCTGCCACACTGGGCATGGCGGCACGGGAGGGGCTGTTCACCAAACTCTCCGAAGGGAAAGAGAATGTGCTTGGGTGGTCACTGAAAGGGACGGGATGGTGGGAAGCAAGTCAGATGGTGTCAGCTGTGTTCCTAGAGTTCACTGAGTTTTAAAGTTCACAGTTTAGCACAGTTGTCACCGCCATCACCCCAAACGCACACACGCTGGTAAGCAGTCAGCCAGCCTCTCCTCCAGATCTGGCACCTACAAGGACTTCTAAAGTGCCTGCCATTTTGACTAAAGTCAAAATGACCACGCCGGGAGTCGGGCAGCAGCAACCCGAGCAGGCAATGCTTGTGCAACCTGCAGGCAGGATTATCCCAGCTCAGGGCAGCTGGGCTTCAGGACTGCCCTCCTGCAACGCAACAGATGACAGAAGCATCCGGAAACTTCCAGAGGCATCCCTCCCCCACACAGAGAGAAACCGGCTACGACACACAGGAGTGCCGACCACAATGAGCACTGCGCAGAGCCCAGCATCGTGCCTGCCACGGGCTGTACTGAGCCCTGTGTGTCCCTGGCCCTCTGCACCCTGGTCAGGAAGCTAAAACAAGACATGCCTGGGTCCTGATGCCTGAGCAGTGTGGTTCCTGCACAGCCCTCACAGAGGTCACAGGTGCTGCTCAGGAGAGGACAGGAGCCAGTCCCACCCAGAAGCCCAAGCCTCACATCCCGGGCCCTCGCCACTACAGTGTGGATCCCCCGCTCAGGGAACTCACAAGCCTGCAGGGCCTCCCAGCCCTGCCTGTGGTTTGCCTGGCAGAGCTCTATCTCATACTTGGTGGAAAGTCAAAAGGAAAAACATTTCAGCAAATGGTTTTCATCAGTGCATTCTTTCCAGAGTAAGGAAGGATCCATCCTCGTGTCATAAAGAATTAAGCAGACTCAGGACGTTGCTGATCAGTTTCTAGCCACAGCGCCAGGACAAGGAAGGACGGCTGGCAGGGTGCAATTTAAGCTGATCTATTGTAGCTTAAACCAGAAATTTAAATCAGGGAAGAAGAAAAGTGTTTCTCCTCAGTATACCCTCACTGCCTACCAACTTGATATTTCTTAGCTCCTCTAGGATGCGTCCCACAGGAAAAATTCCCAAGATCCATACAGTACATGAGAAAAGGAATACAGCTAGCCAGACCAGCAAGAATTCCACCAGCAAAAAGAATACAAAAGCAAAGTAAAAACCACATCAACCATACCTAAGCGAGCCAGCAAAAAATGGTGGTGGCACACCCCTGTAATTCCAGAACTGAGGAGGCTGAGGCAGGAGGACTGCAGGAGGGAGAAGGAGAAATAAGTAGAATACAGATATGCCAGGCACAGGAACCTAGTAACCTCGATGAATGTAAACACTGTACCTCATACATATGAGCTAAGATTAGTGATATCAACAAGGATGAACATGGGGAAAGGGGATTTAGAAGAGGAGGGAGGGAGACAGGAAGGAAGTGGATTAGAAAAGGAAACGAGCTGTATTATGTACATGTACCCACTCCCAAGATGACTGCAAACTGCAGGAACTGCGAACTAAAAAAGAAAAAAGAAAAAAAAAACCTGCTTGCATATAATTCTCCCTATAGAGTGAATTCCTGGTCAGCCTTGACTATAGAGTAAGACCGTCTTTAAAAGAGCAAAACTGACGAGAAAGAAAAGAGTTGAAGTACTAGGCACCACTGAAAATATTCATAGGCAGAGAAAGCTGTTCACAACAAATCTGTCCTTCCCAACAAATTGGGTGGAGAGAAATTATAAGGCGATATGGATGCCACATCCCAAGCTGACCCCAAAGTGACACGATCCCATTTTGCCGGTACCCACTGGTGCAGGTAAACCTCTTTTAATCTATATACACACTCAAAGATCCAGAAGGACGTTCACTTCATGGTTGTATTAGTTTTGTTTTTTTGTGTTTTTTTTGTCTTTTTGAGACAGGGTCTCACTATGCAGTGGAGGCTGGCCTTGAGCTCACTTTGTAGCCCAGGCTGGTCTCAAACTCGCAACAATCCTCCTGCCTCGGCCTCCCGGGTGCTCAGATTACAGGCATACACCATCACGCCTGGCTCAGGTGGCTTTTTTTGTTTGTTTGTTTTGGTTTGGTTTTTGTATTAGTTTTCTTTTTTTTTTTTTTTTTTTTTTTTTTGCGGCACCAGGGATTGAACTCACAACCTTGTGCTTGCCAGGCAGGCGCTTAGGCTGCTGAGCTAGATCCCCAGCCCTTGTGTTTTTCAGACAGGGTCTCAGTATGCCGTTCAGGCTGGCCTTGAGCTCATTTGTAGCCCAGGCTGGTCTCAAACTCACAATGATCTGCCTGTATCAGCCTCCCGAATGCTGGGATTACAGGCATGCGCCACCACACCCGGCTTTGTATTAGTTTTCTATTGCTATAAAAAGTTACCTCAACTGTGGTGGATTAAAACGATGCAAACCAATTCTTATCAGGAACATGCTCATCTCGGTGGGTTCACAGACAACCTGTTTCCTCGCCTTTTCCAGCCTCTGGACCCCTTGAGGAAGGTGGGTCCCTGACTGTGGTCTCCTCTATCCCCCAGCCCTGTTCCTGCCTCCCTCTTACAAGGAGGCCAGCTGGATGGGTCAGGACATTATCATCCCTATTTCAAGACCCAGAACTTCCTGACCACTATAGAAAGTCTCTCTCAATAAGGCAACAAGTTCTGGGGATTCGGACATGGACATCTTTGAAGGCCAATCTTCTGCCTAGCACATTAACAATGTTTATTCTGAATGGTGAGATTACAGATTTCTATTTTATTTGCATTTTTTCTAAAGCCAGAATATACTATTTGTCTTTTTTTTTTTTTCCAGTAATGGGCACTGTACCACTGAGTACATCGCTAGCCTTTTTCTTTTGACAGTGTCTCACTAACTTTTCCAGGCTGGCCTTGAACTTGTGATTCTCCAGCCTTAGCCTCTGGAGTAGCTGGGATTACAGGTGTGCACCACTATACCCAGTGTTATGGTTTGTGTCTAGATATCCCCCAAAGCCTCATGCAGTCACAGCTTTTTCAGAGGTGGCTGGATCTAGAGTGTGTGATGCTGGGACTAAGGGTGGTCGATCAGTTCACTGATTGGTTTGGCACTGCCCTAATCCCAGCAGCCTACATAGAGTATAAAAGGAGCAGGAAGATGCCGTTAAGGTCGGTTTTTGATTCTGCTGTCTTCTACCCACCAAGAACTGTTCTCTGCGATGCCATCCTGCCCTGGAGCTAGCTGATTATAGACTGAAACCTCTGCAAACTATGAGCTAAATTAACTTTTCCTTCCTTAACTTTGGTGTCTGGCATTTTGTCTCAACAATGAGAAAAGTAACTAAGACACTCAGCTATTTATACTACAACTTTTTAAAAGAAGTTTCCTCTTACAATGATGAAAATATTCTAGGGCTGGGGATATAGCTCAGCAGCACAGCACCCACCTGGCAAGCATGAGGCCATGAATTTGAGTCCCAGTACCAAAAAAAAAAAAGAAAGAAAAAGAAAAGAAAGTTCTAAAACCCAATTATGGCGATGGGTACATAACTCATTTAATGTACTGGAAGTCACTCAATTGCATACTTAAAGGGGTGAAACTCATGGTATACAAAACAAAACCCAAAACGATGTTTTGCCACGTACTTTCAAATGGTTCAACCAAAGACTAGATAAATAAACAAAGAGAGATGAAATACAGCAAAATGTTAAAAATTGGTGAGATGGAGTAGAATTCACTATATAGTTTTCAACTCCAAGCAGGTTTAAATTTTTTCAAAAGGAGCCAGGTGTAGTAGCTCTCTCTATAATCCCAGTTACTTGGGAGGCTGAGTCAGGAGGATCACAAGTTTGAGTCCAAACTGGGCAACTTAACAAGATTGTCTCAAAATTTAAAGAAAAAGGAGGGTGGAGACTTCAGCTCAGTGGTCAGGCACTTGCCTAGTATGTGTGATGTACTGGGTTCAATCTCCAGTACTGCAAAAAAATTTTCTTTAAAATGAAAATGAAAATGGTTAGGCAGAACAAAGAGAAATAAGAGAATAATAGAACTCAAGAAACTAAACCCACATGGGCAATCGCATCTTAGACCAAGCTGTGGTCCCTCTCCTGCCTCTCTAGAAGCTGCTATTAGTGGAGAACCAGGGATGCTCACCTCTTCCTTCCTCTCCGTACCCCAGGTGCGGGGGCACCACAATCCTCCGCCTCTCTCCGATGCACACACCCAGCAGCCCCTCGTCCATGCCGGGAATCACGTAGCCCTGCCCGATGTACGTGTCAAAGGTGCGGTTCCGAGAGTAGCTAGGACAGGAGAAGGCAAAGGGGTTGTGAGGGCACCATGGCAGCTAGACAGCAGTGGCAACCATGATGCCAAAGGACCACAGACCCCGGGACTGGGGACCTCCAGTTCAAGGACGTATCCTGTACTCAGCCTCCTGCCTCTCAAGGGGAGAATCTCTGTGTGGGGGACATCAAGATTCTTTTCTTAGTTTTGCAGTGCTGGGCTTAAAAGCAGGGCCTCGGCATGCTAGGCACATGTCCTACCATTGCGCTGTGCCTCCAGCTCTGGAGGTGACTATTCTGATTATTGGAAAAGTAGCAAAAGCAATGTGATCCTGCAGTCCTGGCCCAGTGGGACTAAGAGTCTCTGCTGCAGTACCAGGTCACCGAGCTTCCTGTGGGGAGAACCCAGAAGCCCTCATGCCCTGCTCAGTACAGAGACCAGCTCTGTGCCAGCTGCTGATTGAATCTGGTTCCTACGAGTCTGGTGAAAGGAGGAATCCATTTCCCACGCCTATATAGTAAAACCTCGTACACTGGTGGGTGTGGTGGTGCACATCTGTAATTCCAGCACTCTGGAAGGCTGAGGCAGGAGGACCACAAGTTCAAGGTCAGTCTGGGGAACTCAGTGAGACTCCATCTCAAAACAAAACAAAAAAGGCTGGAGATATAGCTTGGTGGTCGAAAGCACTTGCCTAGCATGCACAAGGCCCTGGGTTCAAGCACTAGTACAGTAAATAAATAATAAAATAATTTAAAATGGGAATAAGACACAAACCAGTAATACCCAAAAGAAGATATTCAAACACTGGAAAGAGTCTCAGTCTCAATTTTTTTTTTTCATCTTTTTGAGTCAGAGTCTCACTAAGCAGTTCAGGCTGGCCTTGAGCTCACTTTTGTAGCCCAGGCTGGTCTCAAACTTGCAACAATCCTCCTGCCTCAGCCTCCTAAGTGCTGGGACTACAGGCATGCACCACCGCCACCCAGCTTCAATAGTTTTCAAAAAACATATCTCTAAATCAACAAAGATTCTTGAAAATGATATACAGGGTTAGTGAGCCTACAGAGAATGAGACTGTGATGTAGTGAAAGTTTCCCCAAGGACAAACTCAAATTATAACCTTAAACTGATAAACTCAATTTCTCAAAAGCTGTAAAAACACACCTAACCTCTGACCCAGAGATTCTTCTAGAAATTTATCCCAAGGAAACAATTGTGCACTTTAACATTTAGCTACAAAAATAATTACCATACCCCTACCTAAATTTCAAAAGGTACGAAACAACAAAAATGACAAACTGCAGAGACCGCATGCCTACGCTAAGGCAAATCCACACAGTGGAATAGTTCTCAACTGTTAAGATGGGCCAGATCCCACTGTGCTGAAATGGAAGGCTATTTGACATGTAAGAGAAAAGTGGTCCTATTATGTAGACAGAAATCTGGAGTACCCAGAAAAATTATCTTTTGTTTTGTTTTTTGAGATAGGCATCTCACTACATTAAACTATGTTTAAATAATCCTCCTGCCTCACCATTCTAAGCAGTTGGGAATATGAGTATGTAAAATTATGCCCAGTTTAAAAGTGGTCTTTTAGGTGGGTATAATGGTGCACACCTGTAATCTCAGCACTCTGGGAGGCTGAGACAGGAAGATCACAAGTTCCAACCCAGCCTGGGGCAACTTAGTGACTTAGTAAGACCCTGTTTTAATATATATATTAAAAAATGACACCAACAACACAAACGGGATGAGCTATATAGTTCAGTCCAAAGGCCTTGGATTCAATCCTCAGTACCGTCAAATAAAAAAGGGGGAAATAAGGATTGAACCAAGCTGAAACATAATAAGTAATAACATATACACATATTGAAGGATTTTTTTTGTAACAACAAAAAGATAAAAACAACTCAACTGTTTATTAAATCATCCAACGGAATACCACACAGATGTAAAAAGTAAATGACTTCTCTGTATGTATTACTATGGAAAAATTCAAAGGCAAAAAATATCTAGTATAGGGGCCAGGGATTTAGCTCAGCGGCACAAGTACCTGCCTGGCAAGCGTGAGGTCATGAGTTCAATCCCCAGTACCAAAAAAAATAATAAAAATAATAATCTAGGAGCAGAATAGTATACACTATTTTATATATATATAATTTTATTTATATATATTTATAATATATTATTTATATGTAATATATAATAATTTATATATCTACATGCCATAGAATATATGTTTAATATATAATATTCTATATGCTATATAAGAGAAAATTAAATTTGCATTTTAAAAACTCTATACACAATAATGAAAAGAAATTAATGAATCTTTTCCTTTTGTCTTTTTGAGACAGGGTTTCACTATGCAGTTCAGGCTGGCCTTGAACTCTCTTCACAGCCCAGTCGGCCTCGAATTTGCAGGATTCTCCTGCCTCAGCCTCCTGAGTGCTGGCATTACAGGCGTGCACCACCATGCTTGGCGAAAAGAAACTAATAAAATGGTTACTCCAGTGGGGTGGGGCAGGAAACGAGAAGCAGACAAAGCCAGACATGTGGCATTGTATCTTACTGTGTTTTGATTTTGAACCATGTGACGGTTATCTTTTTCCCAAAAAATTAAATGGAAAATGTAAAAGAAAAGATCTTGGAACTAAGAATAATGGATTATTGAAATAAAGCACTGTAATAGCACAGAAAAAATTATTCTACAAGGGTTTGGGATGACTAAGTGGACTGGAAGTCTGACACCTAAAGAAACAGGCAGCTGCTTGTTTACAGGAAGCCAAAGGAGAGGTTTCGGGAAACACACTCCACACACTGCCACACGTGCCTGCCACCTGGGCCAGCTGTGTGAACAGAAGAGACCCAGGAGCCATATTCTGGGGGAGGAGGCTCTGCAGCCCTGCTGGGCGCTGGCACACCTGTCTCCTCACCACAGCTGCCCTGACACAGGGAATTTACAGAAGCACTGGGAGCTGACAAAGGCCAGGGCCACCCGCAGCCGGCCACAGCTGGTGCACCCACACGCCGCGCCTCCTGGGCCTTCCTGCCAGACCTCCTGTCGGAGTGACCGAGGACGGAAGGTGCTGGGGTCTCAGGTGAGTCTTCCCGCTTTACCGCAGGCCCCTCTGCACCAGCCCTCAGGGGACACTGTCCAGGCAGCCCGTGACTGACCTCGGAATCAGCAGGGTCCGGTCTGGAGATGAGCGCTGGGCCGGCACGCACAGCACAGCCTGCCCGGCTCGCCGGCGCACACCTGACCCGGAGCTGCTAGCGGGGAGGCCGCTCACCTGGAGTCGAAGAGGCTGCCGTCCAGCAGCGTGCCGTTGTAGTGGTACCGGAGGAAGTCCCCGCTCCGGCTCCTGCGCCCGCAACTCGCCGGCACCACTTGGTTCTCAATGGAGATGCCGTCCTTGGGGTTATGCAGGTCCAGCAGCGCAACATCGAACACCAGTGACGCCTGCCCAGGAATGTCTTTCCCTGGGGTGGGGTGGAGGAAGCGGTCTCCATCAGGACTCCAGACTGAAGAAGGGCTGAACCCCCACAACTGCACCTGTGCTGGCCACTGCCATCCCCCAAAGTTATACCACGGACGCAAAGCTGTTGGGCAGCTCCATCTTAACCGTGGCATCTCACCAAGGTCTCCACCCACAAGTTCATGGGCACAGTGTGAAGCCTGACACACAGGCAAAGCAGCCACCGGGTGGCCAGGGCTGCTCCGGCATCAGAACCACAGGCAACTCTAATACACTTTCTGGGAGTTGGCTCGTGTGGATGTCTAGAGGCGCCCATTCCAAAGCTCTGATCTGGTGCTGCACACACTTGGCAGGCAGGTGTGGCAGTACACACTTTATAATCCCAAGACTCAGGGAGGCTGAGGCAGGAAAATCACAAGTTTCAGCTTATCCTGGCAACTTAGCAACTTAGTGAGACCCTGCCTCAAAAACACATACACACATATACACACACGCATAAATATTTTCAAAAGGTTGAGGATGTAGCTCAATACAAAGGCCCTAGTTTCAATCCTGAGTACCCAAAAAACAAAAAACAAAGAAAAAAAGAGAAACAGAGACAAAGAAACTGACCATCAATTTCCTAAAGAGCAAAAACACAAAATTAAATTCAATCCTCTAAGTGTACCCAAAATAGAATATAATTAAAATGAAAATTAACTAAGATAAAAGGAAAAATGCAGCCACAGTCCAAAATACGAGCAACGTTCAAACTACTTCTTTCCTTCTGCATCTACTGCTTCTCTTACGTGTGCCTAAGATGAGGATGTACTGAGCACAATCCGCCTTCCATATCAACAGTTCCGCATCCATGGATCCAACCAACTGCTGATAGAAAATATTCAAGAAAAAAAATTACGTCTGAGCTGGGCATGGTGGTGCATGCCTATAATCCCAGCACTGGGGAGGCTGAGGCAGAAGAATTACAAGTTCAAGTCCCACGTGGGCAACTTAGAAGACTCTGTCTCAAAAAATAAAGAGGGTGGGGGATGTAGGTCAGTGGTAGAACACTCTTGGCTTTGATCACAGGACAGAAAAGAAAATGTCTCCACTGAAGATACACGGATGTTTTCTCCTGTGATTATTCCCTAGAACAGTACAGCACAGGAACTATTCACATGACTCATACACTGTACGAGGTGCTCTAAGCCATCTGGAGTACACAGAAGGAGGCGGGCAGGTTGTACTCAAGCACCATTCCGGTTTCACATAAGGGGCTTGAGCAGCCAAGGATTCTGGTACCCACGAGGGGTCCTGGAACCAATCCCGCCACAGCAGCAGGACACAGCTGGACCTGCATTAACCCTAACGAATACATTTATAATGTTAGGCCGTCAGAAGCTAACGTCATGAGTAAAACACGTCCTAGAGGTAACATCTGGCAATCCTGGTATCATGCAGCTGTATTTCTCCCTCGACATCTGAATCCTTAGACCGACGATGGCAAACTTTTAGAGCCTTCAAGGCTAACAAACAGCTGGCTGTAACATGAGTGCCTTAGATTCGCCGTCACCGCCTTAGACTGTCTGAAGTTCACAGGGATGGAGAGGGGCTGGAACCCCAAGCCAGGGTGCGAGGCAGGGACTGGCGCTTCCTCACAAGGGCTGGGACCTTTCTGCAAAAGGATTAATTCCCCTAACACCACAGGGGACTAGGTCCTCCCGATGAACCAGCGTCCGCCAAGAAGCAACTGCGCTGGTAACAAGGCCTAACAGAAAGCTGTGCAACAAGCAGACTCCTCAGTGCGCTCCTTGCAGTTTGTCATTCTGTGCAAAGGAGTCATCAGGCAAGTGACCTGGTGGCGGCAGCACCTCCGGGCTCCCCAGCTGGGCAGAGCCCCGCTTGTGCCTCTTGCCCTCAGAAAGTGCTGAATCCATTCAAGCAGGCAGTCATGTCAGCCTCCAAATGCAATCCAGCCCTGAGGCATGTGCGACACATGTGAGGGAAACTCTTCTGTGCTTTATCTTTTAACTACTGACAGGGAAAAAAGTCACTTTGCCCACTTTTTTTTTGTGGTACTGGTGAGTGATCCTGATGCCTGAGTATTCGAGGCAGGTGCTCCACCATTGAAAGGAAGGTCCTCCCCAGCCTAAAAAAGAAAGTCTTTAAAGTAACCTGGGGTTTAAATGTTTCTGGCGAAACTCCCAAGAGTCAGCCATGCTGGGACCAGGAGGAGCCAATCAAGGATCCAACTAGCCAGCCTTCCTGGTAAGCTGTGCAGATCGTGCAGGACCCAGGAAGACAGGGAAAAGCCAGAAACTCCCCAGAGTCGGCCATGCTGGTACTGGGAAGAGCTGATCAAGGATCCAACTAGCCAGCCTTTCTGATAAGCTGCACAGACCGTGTGGGACCCAGGAAGAGAAAAAGTCAGTGTCTCCTATAAGCCTACCAGCATGCAGACTGAAAATCACCAAACCCTCTCACCCCATAAGCCACCAGCTGGTTTGGAGGTCAACCTGAGCTAATAGCAACTGAGGTACAAAAAGCACCTGAAGGATTGTATTGTTAGGTTGAATTTACAGGCATGGGGTTGACAGTCTGAGGATGTATAGGAAGGATAATGGTATGCAATATGGTAAATATGGAGTTTTTTTTTTTTTTCTGTCTTGTTTTTAAAGTCTAATGATGTAGGGGCCGGGGATCTAGCTCAGTGGCCTAAGTGCCTGCCTGGCAAGCAGGAGGTCATGAGTTCAATCCCCAGTGCCGCAAAAAACAAACAAACAAACAAAAAAATAAAGTCTAATAATGTTCTCACTGTTTTGTTTTATTCTTATTGATTTTTTTTCTTTACTCAATATTCTATTTTGATTGGTTTTATTCTGTTTTGTTTTGGTCTGATTTTGCTCTAACTGATGGAATGGAAAACTACTGTGAAGATAACAAGATACACTATAGTAGCCATTGTTGTTTTCCCATTACCCTGCTTTGATATTCTGTACCAATTTCACTGCTGTGTTTTGACTGGATTTATTCTGTTTTGTTTTG
>RJWT010034980.1:0-13562 GCA_004365215.1 Cuniculus paca
TCTCCATTCTCGGATAGGCCTTTCCGTGGGGCACGGTGACTGTGCTGCCAGTCTTGTCTCCCTCGGAAGGCCTCACTGGGTTTCACTAGTTTTGTTTGGGTGAGGTTCGTTTGGGTGATGTTTAGCTCTGAGCTGGTCTCTGCAGCTGGGTAGCCAGTGGCTTACTGGGTTATGCCAGGGTCATAGATTTGTCCAAAGTGCGTGGCCCAAGTAGTACAGTGGGGGGCTCTCCCAAAGAACTCTCAAGACCACAGTTACCAAAGGAGGTGTGGATGTGAGAGGACCAAACAGGATCAAAGTGAGAGTTTCCCTAGGATTAGCGTCCAGACACTTCAGAAAGCGCTGCTCCAGAATGACAACTGTAGCCGTGTAACCAGAAGATTTGCTGTCATCAGTAGGCCACCATGGAGAGTGGGGCATTTCTATCCTTGAAACCAAAACAGGGGGAGAATTTCTTTTCTCTTCTTCCTGGGGAAAACCAAACCCTTGCAGTTTGTTTCCATTGCCATGACTTAGGAGATTTCAGCGTCTGAACAGATGGGGAGGAGAGATGGCGGCGTGTGCAGTTACAGTTGGGGGGAGGAGTGTCACCAACCCCCAGGAAGCCCCGTTCCTCACCTGCTCTGGCTCCTGGTCAAACTTGCCTTCCAAGCCCCTTCTCCAGCTGCCACTGGGATTCCTTCCCAAAAATCGTTGGAACTTGCGGACGAGCTGAGTGGAGTGATACATTTTCTGGTGTTGACTGAGTTGCCTTCTAAGCCAAACAGCTTGTCTTCATAAAGGGAAATCCAGATGCTGGGCACTCGGGCCCCCTCCCGGCCCTGTCAGAGCCACATTTCTATACTCCAGAGCACAGCTGGAATGCATTACCGTGCACACTGGTACCGGATCACTGCCAAAGCATGCATCAGCAGCTCTGCTGCTGCTTAAAGGAACAGGCTTAGAGGTGATTTTTGCTCCGTGGTTCTTCCCTGCTAGGTCTGGGTTACTTTAAAAATCAATAGCTCATTCTTCTGCCTGGGAGATTCTTTTTTGTGATAGAGCTGATCAGTGGCTGAGCCACTGAGAATGGGGGCAGAGGGTCCCTGTTCTCACCTAGTGTTCATAAGAGTGGAAAATAAAAGGAGATGAGAAAGCAGCTCATCCTTGGATCCTGCAGCCAGTTTATCCTCATTGGTATGGGTTTTCTGTCAACTGGAGGCAGGAGGGAGCTGGCTGGAAGTCCTTGAATTAGGGTCAAGTCTGGGATGACATTCTGACTGCAAGCCCTGAAATTGGCTGAGGCCCCACACTGACTGGTTCTGGGGCCCTCGTCTCATGAATTAATGCCAAGTGCTCTCAGCTGTACAGGGAGGTGGTGCCTGGCTTCATCCTTGGTGCCCCCAGAGGCTTATGGGGCTTAGGATGCCTGACTGGTGACATCAGGCAGCAGGGAGTTGCACTCTTGGCACTGGCCCACTCTGGCCACTGAGCTTTCTCCATTGTGTCTGCTTATCCAAGAGCCAGAATGAAGTCAGCTCCCTTCAGATCTGAGAGCTGGCTAGGACCAGCCTCTCTGCCAGGGAAGAGGTCAAACCAGTCGGGAGCTTAAAAGCCAGCGGACGAAAGGTCAACTCCCAGCCCCCGCCATCTAAAGAGAAGTCCTGTCTTTCTAACAAGAAAATAGTCTATGAGCATGCGAATGATCCCGCTCCTTGCTTAGAGGAAAGAGTGTAGTTCTATCCAGATCTCTTCAAACAAGTGCTAAAAGAGCTATAGTAGCAAGATGACGGGAGCTGCCTCTGCGTGAGTTGTGCTTCCCAACTCTCCCAGCCTGCTCTTCGTCAATCCTGGAGACAGGACTTTGTACCGTAGCTCCACCCCATCAAGAGCCAGTAGATCAGCTGTCCCTTCACAGAGGGGAAAGCCACTTGGCAGCCGTGCTAGAAGGAAGGCAGGTTGCAAAGGATCCTCTCCCACGCAGACCTTGTGGAGACCAGGGGTGAAATGATAGCTCTTTGGGAATGCCAAGCTTTGCCAGATTCCATGCCCTCTGGTGCCTTCTAGCATAAACCGATGATCTTGTTCCAGCTTCACGTTCTCTCATTGAGTTGGAGTTCTTATGTATGGCCTGGATTTATAAATGCATGCTGGCTGCCAACAGCAGCGAGTTAGCCTCCTGACCCACTTCTCTCCTGCTTTCCCTCTGGTGTAAAGTGGGAGGAGGGAAGGGCCGTGGAGGTGGCCGGTTGGCCCTCTGGCAGGAAATCCTCACCCGTGTTGGAGCATTGTTTGTAGAGCTCAGCTGCCTGAGGCGCTCTCCTCCAGCCGCCCCAGCTTTCTGAGTAGTCCTGCCCCTGCCAAGTGCCAGCCTAAAGATGGGTCCCTAGAGAGAAGCCTGGCCTTTCTAAACAGATCCTCCTCCCTACTTCATTTATGTGCTGCTCTGTCCACGTGTTGGCTTTGGATTTTGGTTCCATTGTAAGTGTTCCACCCTGCATATGAGCAGTTATGTGAGCGGTGAGGAGAACTCTAGAATCACCAGAAAAGTATCCTCTTCCTGACCTGGAGTTGCTTTCTTCTGGCAGGCTTCCCAGCTCTGTGCCCAGCAGCCCGTCCAGAGTGAGCTTGTACAGAGATGCCAACAACTCCAGTCTCGTTTATCCACTCTGAAGATTGAGAATGAAGAGGTGAGTGTCCTGCCCAGGGGCTCAGAGCTACCCTCTGGGGTTCCCCACGAAACTTCTTGCTGCTGCTCATGTGGGAGCAGGTGGAAGGAGCATGCCGAGAATGTCCGGGCTGCTGCAGATACTTCCTAGCCAAATGTAGGCTTGGACTTTCCCCCTGCTACATCCTGCCCTTGAACTCCAGGAAGTTGGTCTTGTGTTGCCAGAGGTTGTGTTCTATTTTGAGCTTTTGCAAAATGCTTTTTTTTTTTTCCCTCTCTACACTTTTAATCAAAATGGCACTTGGCAGCAGGGTGGACAATAAATATTGTGTCTGAAACCACCCCTCATGCTGGCTTTTTCCAGTGTTTTCAAACAAATATAGGCCCTTGACTGTCATTTCAAATATCTCCATCCTCTGAGGAAAGGGAGACTGTCTTCTGGGCCCTGTACATTTTTCTTTCAACAACCAGTTCAAAAGGACAGCTTGATTGATGATCCCACTTTCTGGTGAGCTCAGATGGCTTCTTTCCTTGTGTCTCAGTCTTACTATTCGCAGAAGATCAGGAAGGACTAGGAATGGACCAGTTTTTTTCCAGTAGCTAAACAAATTCATTGTTTTGTTGAAGGTCATGAAACAGAATCTGGGGATTTTTTTTTCCAGGATAGAGAATTACACTCCTCGCATGTGCTAGACAAGTTCTCCATCACTAGACACCCCCAGCCCTTGTTTATTTTCTTTTTAAGACAGGTTCTTGTTAAGTTCCCCAGGGTACCTTTGAACCTTTGATCCTCTTACTGCATCCCCCTGAGTAGCTGGGATTATACAAGCATGCACCACCCTGCCTAGCCTATCCTACCTTTTAACTGACTCTTTGTACAGCAGGGTTGATTTGAATTGGTTTATTCAGATTTCCTTAGCACTTCCAATATAATGAAGAACTAATACTAAATTTTAAAAGTAAACAGTAAATAAAAGAGCTGAGTCAAGTACATAGCATGAAGGAGTAATGGATGTTAGGTCCTCACTAGAGAGTTGTATGCTGTAGCAGAATCCGTGTGAGTTGTAGCCCTCATCTCGCACCATCTGGGGAAGCAGAGCTGGAGTCTCTGATGATGTCCTGCATCTTTCTCATCCCACTCTCCCACTTCTTCAAGCTTCTCCTCCATTTGCTGTTTTGCAGCTTGCCTGGCATGCATTAGGTTTGCTCTTGTGGTTGCAGGTAAAGAAGACAATGGAAGCCACCCTGCAGACTATCCAGGACATTGTGACTGTTGAAGATTTTGATGTGTCTGACTGCTTCCAGTACAGCAATTCCATGGAATCTGTCAAGTCGACTGTCTCAGAAACTTTCATGAGCAAACCTAGCATCGCTAAGAGGAGAGCCAACCAGCAAGAGACAGAGCAGTTTTACTTCACGGTAAGGGCTCCGAGGCCTTTAAAGAACATCAGCAGGCACTCTGGTCCCCCAGGGAGGTTTGGAACTCAGAGTCCTTGTCAAATGTTGGAAAGGACTGAATATCCTAGATTTGAATCTGAGCATGCATGCAGCCTACTTCTACTTAAAGGAACAGCATCTACAAGTCATAGGTGTCTAACCAGGACTCCCCAGTGAGGGTTGCTCCCAAGTAGACTACTGAGAAGTTTTCCTTTTTAAAGGAATTTTTAAGGAGCTATTAGGCTTTCCTTTGAAAACCTCTTTCTCAGCCACAGGGCATCACGAGAGGGGGCATCATAACTTGGTTCTCAGGAACAATGCCAAAATCTCTTGGCTAACACGTATCTTGTTTTGAAAAGTCTGACGTCTCTTCTAGGTAATCTGATGACATTGTTTTATAACTTTTATTTTTGGGAAAATACTTGTAACAATTATTCCTAAAATTTAAAAAGTTGTCATGTATAACATTGTTTTGAAGAGAATTCCAGAACATATTCTATTATTCATGTATCTCCAGTCTCCTTTTAGACCTATGAGACCACTTTTTTTTAAAGTAGTGCTAGTAGTTCTTTGGAAGGTTGTTAGCTAGTCTTTGGTGCTGCTTTTTAATAATTAGGGTATTTTGATCTTGCCAAGTAGGTTTTATTGCCTGGACTAAAATTTATTTCCTAATCTTCAGATGACCAAGAAAGGAAAAATTAAGTTTGCAGATGTGAGATGAAATATAGCCAGTGAATATGCATGCTGATTCTGAATGAAATGAATTAATTTGTTTTTCAGTTGAGAAGCACAGTCTGCATGTAGTAAATTGAATTTTTCCTCCAACTGGAACAGTTTGTTTAATTCTTTGAACATTGCCCTTTCTGCATTAAGAACACTAATGATTTGCTAATTTTCTCTTAAATCTGTTTTTTAATTAGCTAAGTTCAAAATTCTTCAGGGTTCTATTTTTAAGTCCTGGAGAAGACTGTTGAAAGAGTGATTTAAGAGTATTATTCTTCTAAAACACTTCAAAAAAGGTCTGTCATAGAAGGAAATCATGCTGAGTTCTGGGCATGGTGGTGCATTCCCATAATCCTAGCACTTGGGAGGCTGAGGTAGGAGGATTGCTGCAAGTTCAAGGCCAGCTTGGGCTACGTAGTGAGTTCAAGGCCAGCCTGGACTACATAGCGAGATCCTGTCTCAAAAAAAAAAAGATGCTCATTGTATAAAACTTAGGTGAAAAAGAAGAAAAAACATCACCCATAATCCTGCCACCTAGAGCTATAATGGTATTAGGATATGTTCCTTTTCTGTGCATACACAAATACATATACAAGTATGTATTTATAATTTTATTACCAAAAAATGGAATATTGTTGTAAGGCATTTAATTATAATTTTTTTAAAGCAAATACATGAGTAAAATACTAAAGTCTACATAGAGAAATAATGGAATGACATTTTGGCATACTCATTCATTTTTGTAAAATATTTAGCACATTTGTGGTTCATAATTTTCATAAATGCTAAAAATTAGGTAGGCATTGGTGCCTACACACCTGTAATTCCACACCTGTAGTTCCAGCTATTCGGGGGTTGAGGCAGAAGAATCATAAATTGAAGACCAACCTGGTCAACTTAGCAAAACCCTGTCTGGAAATAAAAATTTTTAAAGGGGTAAGTGGTGCTGGGATATGGCTGAGTTAATGCACTTACCCTGGGTTCAGTCCTGAGTACCACAGTCAGTCAGTTGATCAGCTGATCACTCAGTAAACACACACTGAAATTTTTATTTTCACCATTATCTTTTTTTTTTTTTTTTTGTGACACCAGGGATCGAACTCACGACCTTATACTTGCCAGGCAGGTGCTTTAGGCCACTGAGCTAAATCCCCAGCCCACCATTATCATTTTTACAATTTGTGTTAGTATATGTTTGTGATACCTAATAATTACACTCATCTTGGAGAATTGATGCATATATGTGTCACATCTTTTACTTCTCTTTCCCCCTCTTCCCCTTGCCCTCCTTTCTCAAATTCCCTTCTACCTGCACAAATTGCTCCTCTGTATTCCCTATCATCTCTTTTGTCTTGCTCTTTAAATTACTTATATTTTGGGTTTCACATGTTAGAGGAGCCATGTGCTATTTTACCTGTGATTTATTAGCATTATAGTCTCAAGATCTATTCATTTTCCTTCATATGACTCAAATTTATCCTTCTTCACGGCTAAGTACCATCATCATCATCATTCATTAATCATTACTCAGTTAGTCACCGATCATTTATTGTGGGTTTACGGTCTGCCAGACACTATGTTACAAACTGGAGATGCTGAGAGTAAAAATTGAAGAAGGGAATTATGGAATTTGACTTAAAAGAAGAGCTTTTATTTTTATTTAATGTATTTCTAAGCAGTAATAATGAATTGATTTTTATAATTAATATAAGAAAATTTAAGGCATGCATACACATGAGTGGCAACCATGGGTGGCACTAGGGAAGCAGCACACACAAGTGATTGTGCGCTTGATCTTGAAGGATGAGCGGACTGGGCAGAGGACTGAGGAGAATATTGTTCCTTCAGGGACGAGTGGCGCGTGCAAAAGCATGAAGGCATGCAAAAACCTGGGCTGTGTGTTAGAGAACTTCTTGACTATAATAAGGGCAAGCCCTCGCTTCATTACCTAAGGAGCTTGATGGATATCCTCTAGGCTTTTAATAATAGGACAGTAATAATAATAATAATAATAATAATAGGACTGTTTGGTTAAGTCTGTCCGGGCTGCTTCGGTATAAATGACCCAATCTTGTTACATTGCAGAAGATTTCCATTTTAAAGTTAAGTAAGACATTTTGGACATAAAACTGTATTTCAGAAAGTCTTTGTCAGAATTACATTTGGCTTAAATGAATCTATAACATTAATTTTCAGCATTGACCTTTAACAGAAACAGGAATGACCCCGTTCAAGCTGGTGACCTCTGAAGTCCTGTCTGTCCTTACACTTTCTATCGGAATGCACTCATGTCCTCTGACCCATTTCCTGTCTTTTGTGACCATGGTGCTACTTATCAAAATTGTGTGCAGATTCCCTTAGCTAACAGGAATGCCTTTTGTCTGGGCTTGTCCTGTAACAGATTTACAAAGAGCTCATCATTTTTCACGAATAGTGCCTGAAGTGGATGAGATAATTCACTTCATGATAAAAGGGCTTGTTTTGGATACTGAATTGGACATTTAAGAAGAGGTCCCCATGTTAAACTGAGGGCCTACTTGTAAGGCTTGCCAAACCATACATAGCCCTCTGTTGCTTCTACAGATGTTGCCCTCTGTAGTTCTCTTCTCCCTTCAGTAGTGGTGAACCTATGGCATGCGTGCCACAGTTGGCTGTTTGTATCATTGAAGGCTCTGAAAGGTTCACCATCAGTCTTAGAGGCGCCTTTCATTTGGAAAGTTTGGGAAAGGTCCCTTATCATGGCTTGACTCCTCAGTAGTATACCTAATGACCAAAAGGACTGATGGGTTTTCTGATCACTCATGGCTGTCAGCAGATTAATTTGCCCAGGTGATGTCATTAGAAATTTGAAGCAGGGTCTATACAGGTCAGTTGCTTACAGGAGTCTCAGGGAGATAATGATGGGATTTGAAAGCTCTAAGGCACACACCTGTAATCTCAGCACTTAGGAGCTGAGGTAGGAAGGTCGCCACTGGGGACCAGCCTGAGCTACATTAAAAATTCAATGCCAGCCTGATTTGTGAGGCCCTGTCCAAAAAAACACAAAAACTAATCCAACCTTTTGATCTGAAAGATTAAAAACAAAACATATCCAAAGAGGCTGTGTAGCTTGGCCAACACGTTCAGCAACAGCTAAAGGACTCTGGATACCTGCTCTCTAGCTGCGGACTTCCCTTGAAAGGTGTGTCCGACCTCTTGGCTTGCCTGAGCCACTCTGAGTGAAGAGGGCTTGTCTGGGGCCACAGGTTAAACATTCCTGCCAGTCGAGCTCAAGGGCAAGGCTCAGGAAAAGCTGAGCAACTTTCCCTCTTACTTGCTGTAAGTGATCTCCTTGGCTTTGTGCCTGTCATTCATCTTCTACAGCGCATCATTCAGCAACATCTACTTTTTTTCTGCCTTTTTTTATTGTGCTTGTTAAAAATAGTTTTTATAAAAGACTGGAAAGATTTCAAAGGACATTGAGGAAAAAGTCAAGCATTGTCCTATCCCTGACCCCACTTTTTCTCCCTCTGCCACACTGGTTTCTTTTGTGTCCTTCCAGAGACATTGTATGCAGAGGCAACCACAGATGTATCAGTAAGTTCCCTTTAGTAGGAGAAATTACATTAGAAATAGAATAAAATAGAATAGGACAAGTGGACGTATGCCATTCATACTGTTCCTCATCTTACTTTTGTCACTTAATTTGTTTTAGAAATGATCTTTATGTTAGTTCAAAAAGATCTCCCTCCTCAGAGTTCTGTTGTCTGGAGGAATCACTCTTTAATCAATTCCCTGTTCATTAGGCAGTAGTGCTCATTGTTCAGCCAAGAATTAGCAAAGTTTTGTTAGACTAGCGTTTCTCCTAGTATTTCCTAGTATAGAGCATTGGAGTGTGGGATTCTTGTCTGGGGTACAGTGGGGAAGTAGCAGGATTGTGGCTGATAAAATAACAAGTCAGACCATCTGAACTCTTACGGACACGTTTTAGTAAGGTAACAAGAGAGGTGGTGGTGTCTTGGCGACTATGGCAGTGCGTGCTAGATAATTAGACTTGGAATTTGTAGTCTGAGATCTTTCTTCATCTTAATATCCTACAGGCCTCAGTAAATGTGTGCTAAGCAGGTACAAATGAGTGGATGTCCCTGCCTTGCCCATTAAAATGGGGAGATGTGTTCCTCTTAAGGTTTACTCTATTATGTATTCTGTCTAACAGCTGTTTCCTGCTTGAAAAATTGACAGGGAGGAGGGAAAGTGTCAGCGTGCCTGGATGGTGGGGAAGCAGCCATGGAAATGACATCTGTGTATCTGTGCGCAGGGGACTGAGGCAGCCTTGTCACTCCTCCCACCCCGCCCCCTTGCTGCAACCTTAGGTTCACACAGACCAAGTCCGGTGCATAAGCAAAATCCTGGGGTTCATAACCCCATGGCAAGTGCATACTTCCAGGGAAGAGGTTTTTTTTAAAATGAAATTTGGAAAGTGTTCTTGTGCCTCTTTTTTTTTTTTTTAAAGGACCTGAATCCTTCTGCTTTGATTTAGCTTGCTTATGTATTAGCACAAAGCAAAATTTAGGGAAGGAATGTTTTTAGGGTGACAGAGCAGGCAGGCAGTTGATTCAAGTGTAGGGAACACTTTTTTAGTGACTGCTTTGTGCCAGTCTCAGGGCTGACAGTCATGTTCGTTGGCCTTGTGACCTGTCAATAACCTTATGACTTTTTCTGTTGGAAAAGCCAAGACACCGGTAGGTTAAGTGATTTGCCCAAGGTTAGAAGCGTTACTAAGTGGTAGGACTAGAATATTACAGCTTGAGCATTTTCATTTTACTGCAGCAGAAATATCTGACAGTGACAGAGGGCTAAGAAAGAAAAATTATGATGTGGATACTTTCTAATAAATGAACCTCATTGCTGACTGTCCCAGTTAGGAATTACTTAGGAATAAATTAATGAGACCATAAAAGTAGAATTGGAATTTCACAACGCAAGGGAAAAAAACCAAATACCTAATAGAAGTTGGTTTGCCTCCCTTCCTACTTTCTGTAAAAATTTTCAGTTTAGGTAATATCGATTGTACAGGCTGGAGCAGGAGGCACTGGTGTGTTTTAGGAACTTGCCACAGAAGAGATTTTTGAGATGCAAATAACTCCCCTCCTGTCCCCCTGCTCTCCAGAAGTCATCAAAAGGTTGCCTATTGCTCCCTTCCCTTCAGCTGTCTCCGCGCGTTCTTTGGGAATCTGTCCAGCAGCAACTGAACCTTCTAACTCAGCTGTGCTGACGGGGGCAAGGTTATTCATACCCAGCTTGTCCCCTGCAGATGAGTACCAGCTTTGGGTGGGAGGCAATCAATGACAATGCCGCACTTCTCACATCCGCTACCTTACCCAGATGGAAAAGCCCAGCCATTGTTCGCACAGTACTAGGGATGCAGGTCATATCTTGACACAGTTTTGATCCTTCAGGATTTAATGGAACCCGAAAAAGTAATCCATCATAGCTCTTTATCAGATTATTATTTATTTTAATGGTTCGCGGAATGACAGCGGAGTTAACTAGTGAGCTGCGAACATGAATGAAAAAGTAGTTTCCAGAATCACAAATAGAAACATGAGTGAGAGAAAGGAATTTGCATCTATCCCCTTTCAAAATTTAGGCTGTATCTGGTCTTGTTTTGAGGGTTACAGCTTTTTGGTGAATTTTCCTCATTAGAAAACCCTTGAGTCTCCTGGGATAACCTTCAGAAGAGGGACCTTTGAGGATTGTGCTCTTAGTGATAGATGTTTACTGAAGGCTTTGCACCCCTCTCAGCCTCAAAATACTATTCCAAACCCACAATTAGGCATTGGTTGGAGATTAGAGTTTTACCCAGGGAAGACTGACAGCAGGTGAGCTGGCAGGTGGAGCAGATGGGAAGGGGAAGGGACACACAACAGGAGAGCCTATTTTCATGCAGATATTCTCGTGCAAAAGCACAAAGGGGCAAAAGGAACAGGTCCTGGGTAAGGCAGTAGAAATGATTTAGCATGAAGTTTGTGTCTGGTTTGTTTTATATTTAACTTAGAATAAGGGTAGTGGGGCCTTGGTTCGTAGCTGTTAATGATGGTTCTATACACCAGGCTTCTTTATTTCTTCATTCTTTATGCAATTATTGAGTATCTACTGTCTGTATCATGTTTTCCATCCTAAACATAATGAATGACCTAGTCTCTGGCATAGGGGAGAGACACTCTAGAGAAAAATACACAGCAGTAATAAAGCGTCTCACAGGACTGTACGGGAAGTGCTGTCAGAGAGACGCGCAGGTTACACATTGAACCATGCATGTGAGCACGGAGGGCCGGGGACTGCATCCCAGAGAATGCTTTGTCTGTCTCCCCTCCCCGCTCAAATGGGGTAGGATGCTCAGACTCTTAGTTAAAAGTTCAGACTAAAATTAACTTGAATAGTTTTACCTTTTCTATCAGTCTTAATCCCACATGATAATAACTGTGATGTCAAAGACTGGGTATGTTAGAAGACACAACTGTCATAATCTTAATTGCTTTGTCCACTGATCACCTGAAGGATCCCACAACTTTTCTGGGCTTGGCAGGACACACTCAGGCAAATATTGCCATTTGACTCTGCATTTAATGCAGGCAGTTGATGGTGGCCTGGCAGATGAACCAGCACATCAGGAGACACCAAGGCAGATGTAGGCTAGATTCCCTGGATGGCTGTGGGAAGAGTGGTGTTAAGGATCCAAAGGCCTAGAGTATTCCTGCTTTCTAGCTTGCAACAGTTGAGAGTTTGATGCCCTCTTCCTGAAATCTACTCTTCATCTCTGAAAAGGAAATAGTGTCTCCCTATGTACTGCACAGCATCAAATGAGAGAATCTGTGCTAAAGTACTCTAAAATAGTCTAAGTTGCTATTCATATAGAAAGAAATAAATGCTGTGAGGTTTAGTGCTGCATCTCTCCTATTCTGTACTGTAGTGGAGAGCATATTTGATGTATCATATCTTGGATAGAACATTTTATTTATAATGCTGAAGAGCACATATTGTACTACTAACCTGCCTGTGTTTGGATTCTGACTCCCCTGCTCACTATTTGACCTAGAGCAACTTACTTAATCTCACCAAATCCCAGTATACTCATCTATAAAATGGGTACAATGGTAATAGCAGTCCATAGGATTGTTTTGAAGAGTTGCTGAATTGTCTTGTGAAAGTCACTTACTGGAAAGGCAAGGGCTGAGGTCAGAGATCAGGTCTGAACATACAGCACAGCAATCATACTTTGACTGTTAGAGCAGGTGGGTTTACGTTTCCAAAACCTCATCTTATGTCTGGAACTGTATATGTGGGAGCCGCTCCCTCTGAGTACTGATAAATACCTTGCTTTCCATAAAGACCCCATGTAGCTTAAAGAAAGAGGCTGATCAGGATGTGGCTCAGACAGAGCTCCTCCATGTGCCAGGCCTGCAGCTGAGGCAGGGCTGAGCTGGCCGTTTCCACTGCTCCTGGGGTGATGGAACATGCCCTGGAAGGGACAGGGCAAGCAGGAGGTCAGCAGCAGTCCAAAACACTGGGGATGCTGCACTGGGGGAGTCTGTCCACGTCCCAGGAGTTCTAGTCCTTTAGAGAACTGAAGGAGAGATGAGGGAGTTTAGGAGACTTTTTTTTTTTTTAGGTCCCGGCTAATGCTCCTAGGGAAATGTACACAGGATAATCATCCACCATGAGAATCAGCAGCTGTCCACATACTCAGGACCCCAAAGAAAGAAAAAATCAGACCCAATAGAAATTGGGTCAAAAGCCTGATGGCCTCTCGAAAAAGGAATTGTCCAGCTGAGTGTCTTGATTTTTCTTTCTTCAGCAATTGATTGTCCTTTCTTCTCCTTTTCCCTTACAGAAAATGAAGGAGTACCTGGAGGGCAGGAACCTCATCACCAAGTTGCAAGCCAAGCACGACCTTTTGCAGAAAACCCTGGGAGAAAGTGAGTGTGAGATCGCCCTGTTGGAGGCTGGCAATGGGGGGAGGCCCCACCGAGCTTTCTTGCTGAGCCCAAGCCTCCATCCTCGGCCAAGTGGCTCCTATCTGGTTCTGTGAACGGTTTCCTTTTCCTAGCCTGTTTAGTGCGGAAGCACATGCCCCAGATGACTGCGTGAGTGATGGGGAAAAGGCAATGCTTAATGAAGCACTAATGTGCATCCTCTGTTTGTTTAAATGGAGCGTGCTGCCTCTCCACCCCGGCCCCTCCTTCGCCTCCCTGCCTCCGACAGGGCAAAGGGGCTGCAAGGGTATTCCCTCTCCAGACACCTTGTTAAAAGTCCCAGCTCTCTGTGGTGGGACTGAGGCTGGAGCGAGAAGGGAAAGATCTTGAGATGAGACATGCAGCTGCTCTGAGCAGAGAGAGGAGCCTTAAATGCAGTAGTGGAGGACAGACTGCCACCTATCACAGCTTCTAGGGCAAGCTGCCATTTCTTCCAAGTGGCAGACCCCTCTGCTGTGGCCGTCCTGAGGCCATGATGCTAAATGCACCAACTCATCTCAGACAGTGATCTTAACCAGACCCTGGGAAGTCACAAGGCAGAGAACTGGACTGGCACTCTGGACTTTGTTTCCTCGGCTGTCAAAAACAGAAGGTGGGGTTAAAAGAAAAGCTTCCCCAGGGTTGTTTGGCACATTGCCCAGGTCTCCGGCCCAGCTCTCAGCATCCTGTGATTAGTGGGATTCCCAGCTTGGGGATGCCTCCGATTGCCCTGCCTCTCCTCCCAGTCCACTACTCTCTTC
>RJWT010034981.1:0-13562 GCA_004365215.1 Cuniculus paca
AAGAATGTGTACTCTGATGTTACTGAGTAGAACACTGTAAACATTTACAAAGTCCATTTGTCCACACTTTTGGTTCAAGTCTGATATTTCTTTGCTGATTTTTTTTCTTTCTGATTGATCTATGTATTTGTGACAGTGGGGTAATAAAGTCCCCCATTATAATTGCATTATTGCTCATTTGATTTTTCATGTCTGTTAATATTTGTTTTATATTGTTGGGTGTTCTTGTATTTGGTACATACATATTTATGATTGTTGTCTCCTCCTCTTAATGTTTTCCCCTAACAAGCATATAGGGACCTTTTTTATCTCTTTTGATCATTCTTGCTTTGAAGTTCATGTTGTCTGCAAACACAGTAGCTACTGCTGCCTTTTTGAGTTCCTATTGCATGCAATATTGTTGTCTCTTTTGCCTTTTTCTCTATGAATTTCTTTTTGAGTTAAATGTATTTCTTGTATACGGTATATTGTTGGATCTTGTTTCTTGATCCATTCTGCCAGTCTTTTTCTTTTTATTGGTGAATTGAGGCCATTTACATTGATGGTTATGACTGATATGTGTTGTCTTATGTTTGCCATGTCATTTTCCTGTTATTGGTTACCTTCTTTTCCTGCTGTTCAATTGCTTGCTTTGCTTGGTGGTTTCCTTCTGTTGTTTATCTTGGAATTGTGGTCATTTTTATCTCTGTCTACAATATCTTTCATATTCTTTATAGTATTGGTTTGTTAGTCATGAGTTTCTTCATTTGTTGTTTTTCAAGGAAGTATCATATTTCTCCAATAATTTGGAAAGATAGTTTGGCAGGGTACATCAGTTTGGGCTGGAAGTTGTTTTCTTTCAGGACTTGAAATACTTCACTCCAAGTGCTTCTTGACTTGAGGGTTTTTGTTGAGAAGTCAGCTGTGATTCTAATAAACTTTCCTTTGTAGGTGATCCATTTGTTTTCTCTAACAGGTTTTAAGATTCTGTTCTTACGCTGAATTTCTGGGATCTGGATTATTATGTGCCTGTGTGTAGATTCATTTTGATTATGGCTAATTGGATTTCTATATGCCTCACCAATCTGTATGTCAGATTCTTTTCCCATGCTTGGGAAATTTTCTGCTATTACTTCTGCAAATATATTTTTTCTTACATCATGTGTTGCCTCCTGCTTTTTCATTGTTGCCAATTATTATTTTATTATTTTTCTTTGCATTATCTTGCAGCTGTTGAATTGTTATTTCCTGATCTTTTGTTACTTTCAATAGATATTTCCATTTATGACCCCTAGCTAGGATCATATCTTCAATGTCTGAAAGTTTCTTTCAAGCAGTTTTGCCAACTTTCAACAGGATTTTTAATGGATATCTGTTTGAATCCATTTCATGTCTTCTGTTTCTTTCCTATGATGATCACTCATGATTTACATGCATTTCCTATCATCATTTTAAAAATCTGTCTCTACTGTAGATTAGCTAAGTAATTCCTTTCTGAATGCTGACATTTATTTTCTACCTGAGTGATGATTTGTGATCTGATTTCCTCTATAGTCTAATGGATTTGTTTCTTCACTTCAGTTGCTATCATTTTAGACATGGAAGCTGTTTGTCTTCCATTTTCCTCTATCTCATTGTGTCCTAGACTTATTCTGGGTGAGCTGGAGGTGTGAGGTTGCATTTTGGTTCTCTGTTTTATCATTTTCTATTTTAAAGATTTTTATTTTGTTTTCGGTGTTGATCCTTATAAGATTTTGTAGTAGATAACTTTATCACTAGTATCAAGGTCTATTTAGGTAGTGTTTGTTCTTCAGGTGTGTCTTCTGTGTGTAGCAGATTCTTGGTTTGCATCTGTCCGAAAATTCTACCTTTCCAATTAACTCAGAGTGAGATGTTGGTATCTATTTGGCTCAGTCCCCAGTTCTTTGGTGCTGAGGTGTGGTGAAATTAGTACCCTAGAACTTCCTAGTATTGTTACAGAAATGAGAACAACTGATTAAAACACAAACACAGTTTAGAAACTGACAAACTGCTTTACAAGTTCTGTTGCCAACATCACATGCCTCTGTTGTAAGTCTGTAACTTCCTTGGGTGAGATGGTGGGGTGTGGTGGGGTGACTTTCTGCTCCTGCTCACGGCTTTGCAGTACCAAGGTGCAAGGCTGATTAATTCTCCACACCTCTCAAACCACAAGTTATGGAGAAAGTGTTAGCTATTCTAATTACTACGCACCCCTGTAGTCTTTAATCTTGTTTTTGGGAGTTCCAGTTAGCACTCTGGTGTACAAAAGGAAAGGACAGTAAAGAATAAAGGAAAGGGAAAAAGAAGAAAAAAAAGGAAAGAAAGAATGAAAAAAATCAAACTGGCTGATCATGAAGGAGGGAGCAGCTCATGTCGGCAGAATTTACTGCTGGATGGTAACGTCTTCTGTTTGGAGGAAGACAGTAGAGGCAGGGGACCTTATATCTCAAGTCTGTCCTGTATGGCTTGATTTAGACACATTTTTAAAATATATCCTTTTTGGTTTTTCTTTTTCTCTTAAGATTCCATGTATGCCGGGCAGTTGTCCTGATCTGGTGATCCACTGGCAGCCAGGTGGGCTGGCCGGCCATTTTATTAAATTCTTTTATCTATATCTTGCTGTTCTATTGGTCCCTTATGTCAGATTGGTTTTGGTTTCAGGGTGTATGCCCCTCCCCTTTTTTCCAATTACCTGTGTTTTAGTTGAAAAATCTCTGAGTAGCTCTGATTGAGCCTCCTCCTCTATTCAGCCATGTTGTCTTTCAGCACAAAGTATCATTTCTAACAAACAATGTGAGTACTGCTGGTGTGAGAATTACATATTTAGAGACTCCTTGTTTTAGGAAGGGGAAGTGTACAACTTTCATATGGCCAGATTGTCAGGAAATCATTTTCTCACTTAAAAAGAAAAGCCTTCTCTTTGAAGGAAGGAAAAAAAGAATAAGCAATATAAAGATATGCAGCAAATGCTCTTCTGATGTTTTCATAGGAAGCATCTTGGTACCTTTAGCACCTGTGGCCTTTGCAGCATCCTGAGAGGCAATAAAAACTGTCCTTGTCAATTCTGGGTGCTATAACAAAATATCATATAGTAGGTTATTTATAAGCATTGAAAAGCATTTTCTCACTGTCATGGAGGCTGGAAGACATAAGACCAAGGTGTCAGCTGATTCTTGATTTGGTATGGGCCATGGTTCAGACAATAGCATGTCTCAATGTTTCTTCAGTTGTAGAACAGTAGATTCCTTTGTGGCTCTGTTGTGAGGTAACCAGTCCCACAGGGAAGGCTCTGACCTCATTAGCTAATGATTTTCCAAAGACACTACCTCCTAATGTCACCAAATTATGATTTAGTTTCAACATAAGAATGTGGAAGGGACACAAACTTCCTAAGCACATGATGAAGCAGCATAACTGAGGCTCAAATTGAAGCTCAGACTCCATTTCCAGTGCTTTAGAGCAAGGAGGGATGACTTCCTTACCTATATACTTTTCCTATACTCTTTATATTAATTTTTTTTAAATCAGGTGATAATGTGTACCAAAGGCATGCATCCCACAGAGCCATTATCCAATGTGCCAGGAGTGAGTTACTGGAGGAATGTGCTAAATGGGAGTAGTCAGGACTCATAAAATAACTTTGATGAGAAACTGTTGCATACTGTACTACCATCAGGTGTCTCTTCTATCCCCATGGTCAGACCCTCCCTTCCAACATGTTCTCTGACAATGACTTTTAGATACTCTAACCCTCAGGTGACAATAGGGTTCTTCACAGTGTGGTCCAGACACCTGCAGCTTCACATCAACAGACGAGAATCTGTCAGAAATTCAGAGCCTCAGGCCCCATACCAGACCTACAATGGAACTAGAATCTTCATTTAATCAAGTTCCTCAGATAATTTTTATAGACCTCAAAAAACTGGTATAAATGATGACAGGAAAAAAGATTTGAGAAAAAAACCTGTGACAAGCATAGTGGTCTTCTCCATTTTTTTTGGCCTAGTAATTATCTATATTGCATGTAAGTTCCTAAAAGGGATGAAACCCACCAGTGTGGCTTACTGGATTTTTAGCAATTAGCCTGACATATAGTAAATGACAAATGGTTATTTGTTGAACAAATTTATTCCAAATTAGTACAGTAGGTTGTGCTACCAAATCATAACTTCTATCTGAGAATTTCCAAATATTTTGTACAAGCTTAATTTTCTCTGTTAGATGCTAGTATCTTTCACTTCCCAGACCTGACTTCCTCCATGGTTAGCTTTTAGGCATCTTTTCATGTCCTTCTAACATACTCTGATATCTGCCTCATTTTCAAATTATTAGAATTATCAGTTACTCATTTATATATGATGATGAATATATATATATATGTAAGGAATATATATATTCCTTCATTTCAATATGGGAGTGATGATATTTTTTCTTTAAACCCAACAGAGCAAATCTGGTGATTTCTTTGAATTCAATGAGGTAGTTCTGGTAAGATGTTTTATTCATCAGGTAAACTATTCATGCTGAAAACCTGTCCAAGCATGCTCTGCAAGATGTATTTTTATATACACATTGCTATTGTTCTCATAGTACCTCTTTATTTATCCTAAGGATGAAATAAATAACTATGGTTCAATATTATCAGATTGATAAGCAAGTAATTGAATAAATAAATAAGGGTGATAAGAAAGCACCCAGGAAGAGAAAAGTCAGATAGCCTCTCCTGAGAATCCACCATGCTGAGACTGGGAGGAGCCAATCAACGAGCCAACTAACCAGCCTTTCTGGTAAACCATGAAGACCATGTGGGTCTCAGGAAGAGAAAGAAAAGTCAGTGCCTCCCATGAGTCCACCAGTGCACAGGCTGAGAATCACCAAACTCCCTCATCCTGTAAGCCACTGGCTGGTTTGAATGTCAGCCTGAACTGATAGCAACTGAGGTACAAAAAGCAGCTGAAGGCTGGTATTGTTTAGTTGAATTTTCAGGCCTGGGGCTGGCAGTCTGAGCATCTACAGGGAGGATAACAGTACGCAATGTGGCAAATATAGGGAGATTTCCTTCTATCTTGTTTTTGAAGTCTAATATTGTTCTCACTGTATTGTTTTGTTCTTATTAATTTTTTTTTTGCTTTACTCAATATTCTGTTTTGATTGGTTTGATTTTGCTATATCTGATGGAATGGACAACTACTGTGAAGACAACAGGATATACTGTGGTAGCCATTGTTGTTTTCCTGTTGTCCTGTTTTGATGTTCTGTACCAATTTCACTGCTGTGTTTTGACTGGATTTATTCTGTTTTGTTTTGCTGGATTTTATATCTTTAAAATAAAATTTAAAAATGTATAAAAAAGAACACTTCCTTACAGAAAAATTCTAATTAGTTGTAAATGTGGAAGTAACTAGGAAAATTGAAAATCCACCAATAGGCAAATAATTTTGCAATAGCTGAAGGTAAACTATACCTATATGTACAAAAGTTTAAAAAGTTTAAAAAGAAGCAGTATTTTCATAATCTCAAAGTACCTCCTTTACCAGAATATTTATTAATTACAGGAGGAAAAATAGCAACTTTAATATACAGGATACTGCCAAACACCAGCTTGCAAAACAATCAAGGTTAATATTATTTTTTTACTGTGATTTTTTGGGAAGGGTATGTCATGTCTACCATATATTTGTAAAAACAGTGGATAATATAAAGGCAATTATGAGACACCAGTGGTAATTGATAGTCCACAAAATACCTGACTCTACTTTTCAAAAGTATCAAGTCAGGAAAAACAACAAAAGTCTTCCATGGGCTGAACAAGGGAAAACAAGAAATTGTCACAGGATAAAGAAGACTAAGAATACTCAACAATTCAAAGCAGGAAAAAAAAATTAGAAAAGATTCTAAGTGAAATATACTAGACGAAAAAGTTAAATATCACACAGTTCCTCTAATATCAGAGACTCAAAACATAAATAACTTAAACAACAAAAATAAGACAGATGATAAGAGGTAGAGTAGACTCTGAGAAGATGGAAAGGGGTTCTGGGAGAGGAGGGATCAGGAAAAGTTGAGTAGGCAAAGGGGAGTAAAGATCAAGATGAAATATGTATAGGTACCACTACCACAAGGTAAATGTAATTACTCTGTATTGTGACATATACAAATAAAACAATTTTAAATCCTGTAAAAAATTTAATAGTTTACAGTTTAGTTAATACTATAGCCCTGATAATCAAATTACAATTATGCACATCCTAGCACTGCAGAAAGTGAGACAAAAGATAGAAATTCTCTGTTTTATTTCTACAACTTTTCTGTCAGTCTGTATTCATTTCCGGATAACGTTTTTTTTTCCATTCTTTAGACTAAAGGGATGAAAATAGATTAGAAGAGGGTACTGCATAGCGTAAATGTTTAATAAATTTCAAGTCTGTAGAAAACCTTGTCAGTTCACACTGAGCCTCACATGAACTCTTTGGCTGCATACATTTGCACTCTGCTCAAATGTGAGCCTATGTGGCACTCATCACCATGAAGTCTTTTTGAAACGAGGCATGGAGAATTGGATTCTATTCCTCTGTCTCCAAACATGCATCACAATAAAACTGGAAATGTTTGTTTCTTACTTTGTCTGTCCAGTGTCTACTATAAGAGTTTGATTCGTTTTCTGTGAACATAGACAGAAAATCCTAGCAAGATTGTTTGGAGATAGTACAAAAGAACTTGTGCATGGGAGACCATGTTTCTCTAATCTTCCAGAGCTCTTGGATAGCACCACTGTCTTGTTAGATAAGAAAAATGTTTTCAAAAAGCTTTTGACAGGGTTTGACATTGAAGATTTATATCTAAAGCAAACTCAGGGAATGGGAGGTAAAATAGCATATTGTAGCAGAAAACTAATTTAACAGTAGTAGACAAAAAGCAGCCATAGATGGAAAGCTCATCTTCAAAGTGAGTTAGAAATAGCATGCTTTGCAGACCTCTGGGAATAAGAGCTACATATTTAGGAGCATGTAGTGCAAAGAAGAAAAAAAAATCACTGAATTTGCTGGTGTTACTAAAATTGAAGTATTAGCAAATAATAAGGGGCAATATCATCAGATTGAAAAGGATGTAAATTGCAAGTGATTAAGGCAGAGAATACCAAAAGTAGTTCTAGTATGAAAATACAAACTAATAAGTACAGGATCAAGGAGCCAATTATGCAGAACATATACCCAGAAAAGGATTTGGAAGATATTGTGGGAAAATCTGAAAAACCATCAGCATAGAGGATAACCACATTAGAAAAAGCAACCTGGATTTACTAAGTTATCACATCAAAAGGAAAGAAGATGAGAAAGGGGGGTGATACAATGCCTCAGTAAGCCATTATCTTGATCCCTATTTTGAATATAGTGTCCACTGCTGGACTGAATAGAAAATGAAAGAAACTAAGCCTGAAGATGTGGAATGCAGTTAAAAGTAATGTTTAATTGGGAAAATATTTCCATTTTAGTGTCACTGAGAAATAAGAGATTCAATAAAAGAGATTTTAAAACTTGGATGTTCTCAGGAAGTTTTGAGATACAGAAAATGCTGAACAAATTACTCTTTAGATCCATACGCTGTTCTAGTGATAGGCTTAAACATTCTTTAAAGAATTCAGCTAAAGTTTATTTTACCACTGACATGTTGGCATGTGCACAGAGAGGCAAATTTCAGCCCCAGGGTTAATACAGAGGAACCAGAGCAAAACTATTTAATGCTACATAGAAGAGAAAAAAAAGAACTGCCAGTAAAAGCTGAAGAAGTAAAAGTGGAAATGAATTGAAGAGACTCTTAAATTTATTTTTGGTGGAGGTAATTAAAAATCATTGTTAAAAAAAAGTCACAGGGAATGGAAAGTGAGAATAAATTTTAAATGACCAGTTTTGACAAGTAAAGTATTTCTAATTGCAACATCTTCATGAATAGACTAGAATGTGGTTATGTAAATAAGCCTTGAAGTTTTCCATTTATTTACATTTGTGTGCATCGTTGTTCTGATTCTGTCACAGGGAACGTGGATCCACTGTTAGATAAGCACAGTACATGCCAATTTCAAGTAGCTCAATATAGTGTTCTGTCTAACATAGTCTACTAGATTCAGTGTATATAAGGGAAGCATGAGGTTTTGGCTGGCAAACAGACTGAAGTAAAAGCAAAGTCAATGTTACTGGTGATTTAGGATTAACGAATAATTTTCTTTTGAAATCTGCAAATAAATAAAGCAAACTATTGAGCCTTGTTTATCCTTTGGTACTGCTGTGTAGTTATCTCAGTTCTTCAGTTCACTTTGCATGATAAAGAATCACAGAAATTTCTTGCTGCAAGGGACCTCAAGAATCATCTAGTAAATCCTCTTAAATTACAGATAAAGCAAATAAGAAACAGAAGGGTTAAGAAATGTACCAAATCTTTCAAAAACAGGAGAAATCCCAAAACTTGATTATCTTAATAAAACATTTTAACATTAGAATTTGAGAGTGCCTACACTGATTAAACCGGTTTGGCAATGTGCTGAGCTACTGAAATTATATTTAACTTATGTCTTTTTCGTGTGTTTTCACTTTTAAACTTTTGTGTTCATTTTTCAGATTAGCAAACATAGAGTGCCTTGCAGAATTGAAGCACAGAAGCCTGCTGAGTACCAGTTTGACCCTATAGAAGTGAACTCTCCTTTCTAGTACATGAAGAGGGGTCCGTGCCTGTTAAACTGGGAAAGAACAGAACAAAACTTTAGAAGGCAATCCATCCTGTAGAGCTATAGACCACTGGAAATGTATGTGGATTTAGGAGTCTGAACTATTTTGTGTCTAGCAGCATTTTTACATTAACCTAAGACTACTTGAGTAAATCATGCCTTCTTCCTATATTTTGGGTATCCTTAATAAAAGAACATTATTAAATGATCTATGAAGCACCTAAAGATTTAAGATTCTAGAACATGATCATCATAAAGATGGCTGCTAAGTAGAGGAAGAGGAGTTAGGGAATGAAGGTGACATTGGAACATGGTCACATTCACACTTCAGTGCACATTAGAAGAACACCCATTTGAAAAATCAACATGCTATTTCTCAAGAAATCTGGTACTACCAACCTTTCTTCCAAAACACTAAATTTTGGAGGACAAGAATGTAAGCATCACAAAAAGGGAGATGTTTTGTGTTTAGAGGCAATGATATGTGAAAAATCCTTACTAAGATAAAGTACAATCATACTGGAAGTAGAAAGATGTTCAGATTATGAGAAAAATCCATAATCCTGAGACCAAATGAAGACATCTCTCATTAAATGCTGTCTAGGGCTTAGGAGGTAGAATTATCCAGTGTGCCTTAAAAAGGGAGAATTAGTCTTATAAATACTATTTAGGGAAGGTTTTCTTTACTTATTTTTCAAGATTTTTTTCTTTTGACCTAATGAGTTTACCTGAAAACTTTGCTCAACTATTAATTTGTCTCCTGCAAAAATTCTCTATCTTGTTAAACACTCCAGAGATAAAATATTATTATCAATATAACATATCACATCTGGATTTACATTATTACTTGGATAATGGAGGACTCTAACTATGGAGATATTTTCATGAATATTCTTTAAATGTTATGCATGCCAGGAGAACTTTGCTTTTACTAATGGGTAGCTATTCAATTATTCAAATAACACTAGGTTACATATTCAAAGAAGGGTAAAAGGAGTGGAATTGTGCAAATGACATTTCATTATTTGATAATTGAATATGGGCAGCCACAACCTATGCCTGACTTCAAACTTCACACCGTTAGTGCAAAGCCTCCCTAGAGACTGAGATTGCCTGCGATCCCTGCTTTCTGAGTGTGACTTGACAGTACAGCAATATAATGTTGAATTATTGTGCATCAGCAATTCATAGACATTTTGGAATATGCCACCCATAGCGCACATGACAGTGGAAGTTATAATTTATTCTGTAACATTTAAAAAGGCTGTTAAAAGATTTTTTAAATAAAATTTTTAGTTTTCTGTGCTTTGCAAACAATGCACGCAAAAATTATATGATGATGTAACAAAGCGCCAAAGAAACATGTTTGCTTTTTCAACTCTATTTCAAGAGTTTAGAAACCAAACCTTCAAAACTGGCTGCTTTTAGCGACAGTGTAATTGCGGATAGTGTTGATTTGCATGCCGTCTTTTTTCTTCTAGTTTATTTTTAAGTATTGGTATTTTGATTTTGCCTATGGGAGATTGTTGTTCATATGGGGCCAGATTTATACTATAAAATTTATCTTATAAAATAATTTTAGTGGATTTGATTAAATAATATTTAATAAGATCACAAAGTATTTTTCATAATATGATTACAATGATATCTTGTTTAAATACAATATTTATTATTTTGGTTATTTTTGTATAGTAGAGAGGGGTCCATAATACTTTATGCAAAAGTAAATATTTATAAATGCTAAATCTAAAAATTTTAGTTATAATTAAGTATAATGAATATACAGAGCATGTTTTCAAATAATACATAGACCTTCTTAGTATATCATCATGTGAAATATTAATATGAAAGAACAAGTTTGAGGAACTTCAGTAATAGCTCTTTAATACAAACCAGAGAAATTTTCCACTTTTAAATTTTAGTAGTATGTGAAGTATTATGAAATTATTATTATTGTGTTAAAGATAATGTACTCTATATAATTCTTATTGCTTTACACATCTACTAATGATTTCTATGACTATTAGGTTTGGGATTCCAGTCAGTATCAGATTATTGGGTCAATGATGAATTTAATCAGAATGTAGACTTTAAATTAAGAGTAAAAATTAAACCTCAGAATTTATTTTAATTTGCGCGTCTGGGAGGTAAAAATAGACCCTTAATGATAAATGATATTCAAACTGATAACAAGGAAAAGATACAATAAAACCTCTGCCAGAATCTTTTCACTTATCCAGGCCCCCTCCTCCATTTCACTCAATATTATTTTTAGTGGAAACGACCATACCAAATATAACCCACAAAAAATAATAGTTTTGCTTCAGTTACTTCGCCTACAGTGCCAGGGGGATGGATTTAATGATCTTATAGGCCTTTTCAATCTCTCTAATATTTGTGAAATGGCAACTGTCAATGTTGAACAAGAAATTGCTGAAATAGCACAACTTTTTGAAATGGATAATCTCTCACAGGACAAGAGCCCAGAAATGGAAAGAACAACCATAAACCTCCCTGAAACTCATCTCAACAGGATGCCAACTTTCCTCTTCAGCTAATAAAAACAACCAACTTTAAAAATGCAACCTGTCAGTGAGTCAAAATCAGCCATTTTGAAAATTCCAGCTCTACCTCTTGTGTATGCCAAAGAGAAGAGTAACTCATTTTCTTGTGTGCTTGTTTTTCATTTAGGCTTTTGTTTTTGCAAAGCCATTTGGTACTGTTTATGTCAGATTAATAAGCTGAGCCCATTAGATATTGCCTCAGATTTAATTATGTTTAGGGTTGGGTGTCACTTAGACTCATCTGTTTGTTAAATAAAACTATAATTTTTTTTGATAATATTAAAACATTTCTGCAACAATAAGAAATTTAAACTAAAGCACTTTTAAATTCTTTTGGCAAATTAAGCAATTAAAACTTGTCTTTATTTTCCAATACACAGTCTTAATTTTTAAATATTGTAAATATTTAGCAATATTTTTGTCTCTGGGGTACTAGGGATTGAATCCAGGATCTCATGAATGCTAGGTTAGTGTGCTACCACTGAACTATGTACATCCCCAGAGCAATGATTGATTTTTAAAATTTGAGTCTGAAGCACAAGGGCATTTCTTGAGACCAAGAATGTACACAGATGTGTGGCCAAGACATTTTCATTTCCCCTGTAAGCATTTGACACATTTTATGTTGTGCAAGATAATAAAAAATGAAATAAAGAAAAAGTCATGGAAAAGAAGTTAAGTTTCTAGCAGTCTTGCAATGATGAAGATGCATTAACTAGAGTTTAGGACTTGCCAGTAATGAAGGATCCTTGAAATCAAAAGAGTAGAATATGAGAACAGAGAAGTAGAAATAGAAAGAAACTTATAAAACTACAATTTGTTAATTCCTCAGTTAGATTATGATGATCTGCTCCAGTTTAGGCTACCAGAAGATAAAATAAATGTATCTACCAGAGCCTCTTCAAATTTTGGAATAATATCTGTCATTAAGGGTAAAACAAAAAAGTTGCTGGCATATAAAAAGGTCAAGACAGGGAAAAGTTGATACATAATTTACAGATGACACATTTGTTGGAGTCATTAGACACAAATTTTAAAGTAAGTAGGAGCATCATGTTCACAGTAATACATAACAAATGAAATATTGTACTAGACAAGTGAAATAATTAAAAAGAATCAAATGGAAATTAGAGGATCACAAAATACCATAAAGAATTTTTAAACTAGTAGGTGGGCTTGCCCACAGAATGGACACAGCAAAACAATGGTTTATAAACTTGACAGTATGATAGGAGAAAATATCCAAGTGCAAACAAGAAGATCAAAGGTAAAAGAAATATATTATATAGCAGATGTGCAAAGGTCTAATATATGTGCAACTGAAGTTTCAAGAAAGCAGGAAAAAAAAAGAAAAAATTTATAAAGAAAATTATAAAAAATATTTCTTAAACCAATAAAAGTTATCAACTCACAAATTCAGGAGAAAATGTGAACCTCAATAAGAGAACACAAACATATCATCTCTGGATACATCACCACAAAAGAATTGAAAAGGAAAAGCAAAAAGTTAGAAGTCAGAAGGAATTTAAATGCATTATTTTCAATGAAATAATTACCAGAAATTCAGCTATTTTCCTGTAAGAAGCAGTCCATATCAATTGACAATAGAATGACAATTTTAAAAGGATCAAAAAAGAAATGACAACCTAAAGCATCATTCTTTTGAAAATAATTTTCCACCAGTAGCAGTAAAATACAGACATCTTCAGACAAACACTAACATAATCCATTGCCACAATTTGAAAAGTTAAAGGAACTTTCTGGCAGAAGACACTGTTTTTTTCAATACAGAACACAAAACTCCAGGAATTAATTAAGAAATAAAGACAAGGTAAAAGAAAAAATTTACTAAGCAAAAATAGCAATAGTGCTTTTATGAGACCTATAATAAAGGTACAATTAAAAAGCAGGAATAATTTAAAATGTGATGGTTAGGAAAAATATGTACAAAAAGATTTTTGAAAACTAAGCCTATGCTGGGCATAAAATTAATCTCTGAAATTTTTAAAGAATAAAAGACATTGAGAATGTTTGCTGATCATAATAGTATTAGCCTTTAAAATGATATCAAAAAGTTAACCTAAAAATCCCTAAATATTGGCAATCAGGGAAATCAAAAGCAGTAACTGGGCAAAGTATAAGGAAGAAATGGGTAATAGAAAATACTTTAATTGTATAATAGTAAAAATAGGCATACCAAAATTTGTGAGATACGGGTGAACTGGTAATTAGAAGGAAATTTGTACTTTAAATGCATTGTACTTGATTAGAAAAAAAAA
>RJWT010034982.1:0-13573 GCA_004365215.1 Cuniculus paca
CCAGGCCCTCTACTGCTGCTAGCTCATGGGAAGATGTGGCTTGGCTTTCTGGTTCTTCTCCCTACCCATGACTGCCTCTCCCTTATTTCTTTTTCTTGTGACTTGCTCTCCCTAAAGTTTTGAGTACCATGTTGAACAGGAGTAGTGATAGTGGGCATCTTGTCTTGTTTTGGATTTTAGAGGGAAAGCTTTCAGTTTTATACAATTTAATATGATTTCGGCAATAGATTGGTCATAAATGGCTTTTACCATTTAGATTGAGACAAGGTCTTGTGATACCTATTTTCTTCTGTGTTTTGTCATGAAATGATGTTGTGGTTCACTTTCATAGGGTTTCTCTCCAGCTGGTGTACTTTCATACATGTGAAATCACTGGGGGAAAATAGAAGGTGTTCCCATGTTCCTCAAATTTATCCAACATCTTTCCATATTCCTCATACACATATGGTTCCTGCTCAGTGTCCTCCCTTAGATTTCTCCTGGAATTTTCATATTCATCTTCAAAGTTTTGCTCCTTCCAATTTTTTACTATAGCAGTGTTATGGTTTGTATATAAGTGACCCACCCAAGCCTTATGGAGTCATGAAAGTGACTGAATCTAGTGCTTGTGATTGATTTATTGTCTAGTGCTGGGATTGGCAGTGTGAGCTCTGCACCCACCCAGGGGTGGAACTGACATACAGTGTAAGGTTGGAATTGTGGCGTGTTTCTCCCTCTTTGGTGTGGTTCACTCTTGCCGCTTGCAGCTGCCATGAATGGCTGCCCCTCAGCCATGCCACCCTGCCTTGGAACCAGCTGAGTATGGACTGAAGTCCCCAAAACTGTAAGAAATAAACCTTTCCTTCCTTTATTGTGGGCTTTGGGTATTTTGTTTCAGCAATGAGAGAAAAGTAACCAAGACAAGCAGCCAGGTTCCAGAAGGTTTCATGTGTCACATCTCGGTGAGCCTCTTTTGTGAAGGATCCAGCAAAGCCCGCTCTTCCAGGGTGAAGTTCATAGCCACATCCTCAAAGGTCACAGACTCATTCATAGGCTTTCAAGACAGAGGAATTTTTTCAGGGCAAGGAAACTGTTATAACTGACATCTTTCTTGTATTTTTCTCATTCACACAGTTTCAAGCCAGTGTACCTTCTTACATGCAGTTGACTAAAGATTATTGCACATCTATTCTTATGTTTTTCTCCATACTGTGTTCTTTCAACCCTGTGACTAGAACCCAAGTGCTAGAGGCTTTCCTCAATTTACTCTGACAGAAGGCCCCTCCTCTAGGCATTCTCAAGTGTGCCATGGTGGTTGTGGGATGAAGAGCCCTTCCACATTCTATACTTAGGATTTCTGGTGAGTGTGAGTCCTTATATGATTTTGCAAGTAATCATAGCTCCTGAAGACTCTCCCACATTCCTCACACGCACAGTGTCTGTCCCCATTGTGAGTTTTTCCATGCCTTAGTATTTTGCTGTACTCTCAGAAAGGTTTCCCACATAGCTCATATAAGGTTTCTCTCCATTGTATTTCTTTCATGTGTTTGAAGAGTACTGGCATGAGTGAAGGCTTTTGCACAGTGCTTACATACAAAAGGTTTGTCTTTGGTGTCAATTCTTTCATGTATTTCAAGGAAACTGGAACACCAGAAGGATTTCCCACATTGCTGGCATATATAGGGTTTTTCTCCAGTGTAAATTTGTGCATGTCTTTGATAGTAGGTGGAACAAAAGAAGGTTTTCCCACACTGCATACATGCATAAGTTTTCTCTCCATTGTGAGTTCTTTCATGATTTTGGAGGTCACAGGGCCACTTAAAAGCTTTATCAGATTTTTTACATTCATGGGGCCTTTCTGTACATTGCGGATACTCAGATGGCCTGCATTCATGGTTCATCATCATGTCCCTTGGAAATGATGAAAGACTACTGGCTTGTCTGGGTTTCTTAATTGGAGAATTGAGACCATTCACACTGATAGGTATTGTTCTTGTCATTGCCTGATTTTACTGTTGCTGATTCACTATCTTTCTCATCTACTTAACTACTTACCCTACCCAGTGTATTCGTTTTACTCAACCTTTCATCCTTGTTAGATGTCCATCTGAATTTTTTGGAATGTGGTTTGCTGGTTATGAATCTTTCTAGCTGCTCTTTATTGTGCCTATAGCTTATTTTTCCATCAATTTTGAAAGATACTTTTGTAAGATATATCAGCATGAGTTGGAAATTGTTTCCTTTTAGGGCTTCAAACACTTTACTCCAAGCTCATCTGACCTTTAAGGTTTGTGTAGAGAAGTCTACTTACTTCTGATGATATTATAACTACATAAGTGATTTGTTGCTAGTCTCTAAATGCTTTTAAGGTTTAGTTCTTGTGTTGGACTTCTGGAATTTTGACTATGATATGTGGTGGAGAGGTTTTTTTCTGTTGACAGCAATTTGGAGTCTGATATGCCTTACTTTATCTCTATTGTAAATTCTTTCCCTATTTGTAAAGTTTTCTGCTCTTATTTCAGTAAACCAGTTTTTTTATTGCTATTTGTGCTGTCTGATTTTTTTCACTAATTTCAATTAATCTTAGATTAGTATTGTTTGCATTATCTAGGAACTATTGGATGCATTTTTTATGGTCTCTTGTTTTTAAGGTGCCTCTTATTAATTGGTCAGAAACAATAACCCTGTTCTTTAGTTCTGACACTCTCCTCACATTTATCAGTTATGTGATCTCTTCAATTTCTGCTTGGACCTTTTAATGGAATCTAATTCTGTTCAATGTTGATCATTTGTGTTTTATTTAGCTCTGCTAGCTTTTTATTAGTCTCTTTGGTAGACTCTGATCATTTTGTTTATTTGGCTCAATGTCTGTTTACTTATGTCTGTTTACAATGTCTGTTTACTTCACTTAGGAATATTCCACTTGTGAACTTTCATAGATATAAACAGACCTTGCATTACAAAAATTCATAGATGCCCAAAAATAGCAGAAGTTGGTCACAGGTGTGCCAGACATTGTCACAGTTGTGCTGCTATGTGATTACTGCAAAAGAAAAATAATTTATCTTCAGTATTTGTGTGTGTGTGTGTTTAGTTTTATAAAAATGCTGTGTATGTTGTATATTTGTATCCAAAGTGTCAGACTCACTTTGTTGAACTTACAAATGAATCCAACTTATGAATGTTCTCCTGGAATGGAACTCATTCATAAGTCAAGGACTTACTCTATCTTCTGTGAGCTTGCCAAACTTTTGGATCTATTTTGTACTCTGTCCTAGCACCACTTCAAATACTTTGGGTGTGTCGCTTTTGGTTTCATCTCCTTCAATGTGTGTGTGTGTGTGTGTGTGTGTGTGGTCACTTGTTAATTTGGTGGAGCTCAGGTTGTTTCTTCTAAAAACCCCCATGAGGGAAATGATCAAATAAACATGGGAGTACCAGTCAAATAATAGTCTTTTAAAAACTTATGTGATGTATATGTTATCTGTTACTCTACTCAATGCTAAGATAGACATTTAAATGTGTTACAAAAATAATGTCATGATTGTCATGCTGAAATGAAAATTGTCTACTATCTGTTAAACATTCTGCAGAGATTTGATTGCTAAGACAAGTATGGTTGATAAGAAATAACAGTCCTTTGTTGTGTTTTATATTTCAAAATGCTTGATATTTAGATAAAATTATAATAATTAAACCTACTACAATACTAATGACACTGATCTTCCCTTCTGGGTGTTCAACAACTGAAAGTTTAGAGGTCAAAACTATAAAGGTGACTAAGCTAAGAGGAAAAATGCCCCAAGTTAGTGGTGTACTTCAGTTTGTTAATTGCCCAGGTAATAGTTCCTGTTCCAGATCTGGTTGCTCTGGTCTCTTAAATGGGTGGTCACTGTGATATAGGGCTGGTCACTATGATGATAGACCATCAAACTGCTAAAATATACCTCTCCTTCCTGTAAAGTCAGTTCAAGATCTTTGAACTGTCAATACCACTATGATTGCCCTCACCCTTTTGGACATTCTAGCTTCTATATGCTTGCTCAGACTCTTACTGTCTGAGAAAGGCCAGGCGATTGCCTACCTGTCTAAAACATTGTACTCAATGTCAAGAAAATGGCCTCCCCATTTACTATACTTGCTGCAACCACTCTCTTTATCAAAGAGACAAGCAAATTGCCTTTGGAAAAGTGAGATGAATGGTCTTGTGGCAACTGTGGAAACAGCACCCAAAGACAAGGAAAGACCCCAGGGAATGACTGTTAAGTGACCCTGTCCTCATGGTGGCCACCTGTAGCCATTTTCTTGGCAGCTTGGCATCCCCAAAGGACTGAGAAATAGTCTGTTTGGAGCCCAAGGATGTCTTGCAAGTTTTAAACAATTAAAACAAAAAGTAAATAAAACAGTGCCTGTTTAGCTGCTGTGGCTTTGGGATGGTAGGGCTTATAACATGCATTAAGCCCACAGGAAATGTTCCAAATAGTCAAAATAGCCAGCACACCCTCTATGAGACGGGTCCTGCAGGATGTGCAGAGGACAGTCCCAGAAGTAGATAATCAGACTGTGATAAATTGGTCCATGGCAGTAGCTCGCCTGGTTTGGGAGATTCCAGGTGACCTGCTGGAGCAAGTCACTATCTAGAATTGATAACTGTGCTACATGAAATGGGCATTTGGCAGATGATGTTTGCACTGTAGTACCATAGCCCAGATGAGGAACTGCTAATGGCATGCATAAAGGACATGATCCTATGAGTGGGTTGACTGGCACATTCAGATCGATGGCAGCACTTCTAGCCCCTTCACAGATCTCCCATTTCATGAAACTGTTGATACTTTAGCCAGATGGGAGATATGGAAGTGAAATGCCAAGGTAAGATGAGATCTGTAAGAACTGTACTGGTATACAGGAAAAGGAAGGGAGGCCCCTGGACAACAGGGCCATCCCCCAAGGACAGGCTGTGAATAGACTGAAAGTCAGTCAATACCAAATCTGGATGGACTTGTTGGCTGATGTCCTAGTCACAGATAAGTTAGATGGGCAGCCTTTGGATGTACTGCTGTCTATGGAGGCAGTTATGTCCTGAACAGCAATACTGGCAAAACAACCTATATGAAGCTAAAAAAAAAAAAGTGACTTTGGCCTCCTTTTACCCTGATTAGGAGGCAGGCCATGCTAGCCAGGTGTTGGGGGTCCCTGGAGACTAGAAACCACTCGTGGAATTGACTATTTAGTTGTCCCCTCAAATTTACTGAACTCTTCACTGTGCAATGTGTACTAATGTTGATGAATACCAGAGCTGAGACAATGCTAATGTACATCCCATACTGTTTTTTTAAATTTTATTTTAAAGAGAATAGAACAAAACAAAACAAAACAAAACAAAACAGAATAGAGTCAAACACAACATAGCATTTCAGAACAGAACATTGCAAGCAATACAGGTCTTCAAAGCATAACAACAGGAGATTAACAATGGCTATGCTAGTGTCTCTTGCCTTCTTTGAAATGGTTGTTCATACATTCACACACAATAAACTCAAACAAAACAAAATAATATAAAGCCACATTAAAAAAAGAGTGAAAGCATTATAGGCCATCAAATCAGACAAGAAACCAACAATGGCTACCTTAATGTCCTTTGTTTTCTTCAAAAAAGCTGTTCATACCTTCTCACATATTGCAATCAAATAGTAGAAAACAGACTTAAACAAATCAAATCAAAGAATAAAAGCACCATTGGACTTCAGAACCTTTCCTCCATATTTATCAGGGATTGTATCTTATTGAGTCTTTCAGTTTCTTACACTAGGGAGACAATGCGGTGTTTACACATGTGAGTTTGGTTTATGTCACTTATGAGTATGGTCTCAAGTTGCATCCATTTACCTATAAAAGCCTCAATGTGATCCTTCTTTATAGCTGAATAGTACTCCATTGTATAAAAGTACCACATCTTTTTCATCCATTTCTCAATTGATGGGCGTTTGGGTTGTTTCCAAGATTTGGCTATTACAAATTGTGCTGCTATAAACATGGGTGCACATATATCACTGTGGTATGATGATTTCACTTCTTCTGGGAATATGCTGAGAAGCAGAATAGCTGGGTCAAATGGGACTTCCAATCCTAGCTTTTTGAGGAACCTCCAGACTGATTTCCACAGTGGCTGCAACAGTCTACACTCCCACCAACAGTGGAGTTTTTTCCCCACAGCTCCTCCAGCATTTGTTGTTGGTGGTTTTGTTGATCTTGGCCATTCTTTTTGGAGATGAAATCTCACTCCAAAAAGTTGTTTTAATTTGCATTTGTCTAATGACCAATGATACTGAACATTTTTTCATGTATTTATTTGCCCTTCGTATTTCTTCAGCTGAGAAGTGTGTTTTCATCTCAGATGCCCATTTTTGGATTGGGTCTTTGAATTTTGAGGACCTGATTCTTTTTAATTCTTTATATGTTGTAGATAGAAGACCTTTGTCTGAAGGACAGTTGACTAAGATTTTTTCCCAATTTGTGAGTTTTCTTTTCACTCTGTTGGACATTTCTTTTGACATGCAAAAACTTTTTAACAAGAAAAGATCCCAGTTGTTGATTCTGGGAAGTGTTTCCTGTGCAGTTTGACTTTTGTTCATGAATTCTCCACCTACCCCTATGTCTTCAAGATTTCTACCTATTTTGTTTTCCAGCAGATTTAGTGTTTCTGTTTTAATATTTAGATCTTTGATCCATTTTGACTTTAGTTTAGTGTATGGTGATAGGCTTGGGTCTAGTTTTAGTTTTTGGCATATGGAAAGCCAGTTTTTCCAGCACCATTTATTAAAGAGGCTATCTTTCTTCCAGTGAACATGTTTGGCCCCTTTGTCAAAGATAAGGTCAACCAAGACTGTTTTACAGGACCTGCTACATACATAAAAGGATATAGAGATCCCTACATCATGGTCCAGAAGACCCAGGCAACTTTGGGTATCAGGTGCTTACCACAATACCTCTATGATGTTTGTATTTCCCCAGTTGCTGAATACATTCTGGGGTGGACATACTGACTGGTGGTCAGCTAGACACCGTGCAGCACTAACTCTCCCACAGACCACATGGGTTGTGTACATGAAGCAGTACTGGCTGCCTGGATGCCATGAGGAAATGGAACAGACTGTCTTGAAATTAAAAAGCATGAGTGCAACCCATGCAGAAGCCAGACAGGTCATGGCAAATGACTATAAAGTCTCACCGTGGTGCTGGCAGTCAGGACCAATTTGCCTTCACTTGGGAAGGTAATAGACCTTCCAGATGATGCCGCAAGGCTATTTGCATAGCCCAACTTTGCATCATGGCCTGGTAGCCCAGGATCTGGCAACCTGGGCCAAGCCAAACTCTGTCAAGTTATGGATCCAATGTATTGTTATTCTGCTTGTAAACTGTACTTAAAGTAGACTCAAAGCTGGCTCTTTGCTAGTGATTTGGACTTGGTCTCACTAGTCCACTGGCATTACGATCAATAAACAGTTGCCTTCTAGATTCCTCAGTGCAAAGTCTTCCATTTGGGTTAATATTGGTTTTTCTGTAACAATGGGAGGTTGCAGTATATTTGTTCTAGTACCCAGGGATGGACCACCATATTTTAAATCACCACAAGGCTGTCCAGATATTGGCACCCTAGGAAAACCAACTGACAGCAATAGCTGTGACATATTGGCTATAGTAATAAAATCAGAATCAATTATACTACCAAATAAAAACTGAGTATTGACAAACTCTAAAGGTTAATAATGTACCACATGTAAACATAGAAAAGAGATTGTAATTATACTTTAAACACTAGGACAAACTAAATATAAAGCTACTATAGACCTACTCTAAACATCTACTAACTGGATCTTTACCTCTCCTAACAATAGAATAGTACTTAACAATACTGTAAAGGTAACTAGCTGTCTAGAGAGTCATCAACTTAAGAGCTATATCAGTAAAGGTAAAGGTGATAGAGCTATTGATTTGTTATTTTTTAGAATTCTTAAAGGGTGTATGAGAATAAAAAGAATTCCTTAATTTGATAAAGAATGTATTTGAAAACATAACTGAAGCAAATATTATTACTGGCTGTCTTGGTTACTTTCCTCTCATTGCTGAGACAAACACTCAACACCCAAAGTTAGGAAAGGGAAGGTTTATTTCTTACAAATTCTGGAGATTCCAGTCCATACTCAGCTGGCTCCAAGGCAGGGTGGCATGGCTGATGGGCAGCCATTCATGGCAGCTGCAAGCGGCAAGAGCAAACCGTACCAAAAAGGGAAGCATGCCCCCATTCCAGACCTTACGTTGCATGTCAGCTCCACCCCCGGGCGGGTGCAGGACTCACACCACCAATCCTAGTGGTACACAATGAATGGATTACAGATGTTAGATTCAGCTGCTTCCATGACTACATGAGGCTTGGGGGCCATCTATATACAAACCATAACACTGGTGGTAAAATATTGAAAGCTTTCCCATTCAGTTAGGCCTTTTGTTCCCCCAGTTTGATATTGTATTACTCACTAGTACATGCAAATGCCAGTTGGAGAGTTCATACAACAAAATCTTGAGGATGCATAAGGTAATAGACTAGAAAAAGGAACAACAAAACCTGAAAAACAAATAAACAAGCAAAAAAAAGTGATAAGGAGTAGCCAAAGAGACTAAGAGGAAAATGGAGAGCATCTGAGCATTTGAAGACAGTTAAAGAAATTAAGAACAATGGAGTAGTCAGCTGTGTTGCATGTTACTGACAAATTATGACAGGTAAGATGATGAGGGGATTATCACAATAATGAGATGTGTCAATAAGTAATGAAAATAAAATTGATTGTTTACAATCACATGGTATATTAGCACTAAAAATATCCAAAATGTGAGTTTGAACAGGAGAAAAGATTCAAGGCAAGTGTAGGGTGAAAGTTCTCCTGATTTGTTTACCTTAGGGAAGTGGTGCTCTTAAAATGAAACACTTGAACTTGGAGCAGGAGAAAAGTTATGGACACCTAAGATTTAGTCTGAAATTTCTGACCGTGCAGAAGGGGATTAATTTCTGAAATGGGGAAGGATCATTTTTGTCCATATAATAGGAGTGAACAGGGAAAAATGGGCAAGTAGAAGCAAATGTTTTTGTAGTCGTGTTGCTAACCCATAACAGGAATTCTACTGAGTGGCTCCTAATCTTTCTTTGAACTAAAATAACTCATCACCTGTTTTGACTGAGCAACAACATTTGTGGAGAATGGAGAAAATTTGAAATACCTGAAGAATATTGCAGAAATACTGTACTTCTAAAACAGTGAAAAGTAGCACTGGCAGTCATTACTGAGAGCCCAGTTGAGATGAATGGTATTTTATAGTAATACCAGTCTGCAGACTGTAAGACTTTCACCATCTGCATAGAAAAGGCATTGGGCAAGCATTGAATGTGGGCAAGCATTAATATCTTTTTCCGTAAGTAAGCATATTGGAACACAAATGTGTTCACTAGTTATCTATGGTTGCTTTGATGGTAAACAGCAAAAATAAATATTTGGTCCTCTACCCCTAATATTTTTGCTGTTTTACCCTTTATGCAAAATGTTTGCCATCCCCTATGTAGATCAGCCTAGATACAGGTGCCCAAAAGGCAGACATTTGTGTAGTTATTCAGGGTCCAAGTCTTCCTTGACAAATGGTAGGATGATAGTAAAGAAAGATACTGGCCTGTTGAATTTGGAACTCAGGCTGGAGAGGAAAAGTTGTGGACAGAAGGAACTGATTGGGGTTTTGTGGCTTATTCCATTGTCTTGAGACAATTAGGGAGAGAAGTCAAAGTGATAAGATCATTGTTGTCATAGATAACTGAATGCATGATTTCAAAGCTAGGAACAGTTCTAGGTGAGGACACATTGTCCTGGGTACTGTAGCTGAGAGTATAGGGAACTGAGAGGCAAATTGCTGGCTGTATCACCTATGTTGGTGCTGAAATACCTTAGCATGAAGTAGAGCAAAGACAGTGAGCCAGGTAGTTGTCTTCTCTTAATTACTAGGATGTATTATGTTTAAGTTAAATAAATTGCTGGCTATTTGATTATTAAATTGCTAGAAATTGGGAGGAAAGAAAGTTTATTGCTTTGGTTTTATCATTAGAACTTAACACTTTAAATGTTTTTGATTCTCAGACTGCAGATGTATTTAATTTTGAGGAAACAGTTTTTAGTTATCATTGGGCTCCAATTATCACCAAGCACTATTTGGTAGCAGGTTTCTACGTGTATTCCTTTATCTTTTAACATGTCAAAAGCTTTCTCATTTTTTTATATCTAATTAGCTGAGATGATTAGAGTGTTCTTTACACATAAATGTCTTTATTTATATTTCGTTCAGCAGATGTTTGCAAGTTAAGCTTTATGCTAATTGCTAGGCTTGAAAGATGAAAAACAACCATTTCTGTTCCCTAAGGAGTTACCTTTAAATCACTAAATTTCCAAACTCTTTCCTAAACAAAAATTAGAAGCATTTCCAATTTGATTCAATAAAATAAGGAAATTATTTGCATCTCTAAGATTGTAATTGAAATTAAACGGCTACTTATATGAAAGCACTTGCAAAAAAATATTTTCATATGAAGATAAAACAGTGTATTTCTACTATCGAGTGTCTGATCACTGTGATTATATTATTTCTGAGCTGTCCATGCATCTCTTTACTCCTCAACATCAGGCAGCTGCTTTATCTGTTAAGAATTAGTCACTAACTTGTCTTTGAGGTCCATTCAGTCTGTATCCAGATTTTTTTGTGAATCTATTACTGTACTTAAAACTGGATGTATACCATTAACTTGGAAAAAACTAAGCTATTACAATAAAATGATTTGATGTGATAAAATGGCATAGAAGCATAAGACATATTTAATTTTCCATATAAATACCCTGGTTTTGGTATCATACTTCAGTTACCTGACATGCTCAGGAGGGGATCCCAGGTGAAGGGTGCTGGGTCTTTCTTGGTAACTTCTTGCAAATCTGTAACTGGTTTAAAATTTAAAAATAACAATGTATTATTAAAGTGGAATTACAATTCAAATAATTTTTCTAATTATAAGCATTAAAATTATTTAAAATGTATTTTTGGTATATAGATTTATATTTTTGAATACATACTGTTAAATGTCATCATTTCTAGGTGGTGTGTTGTTTCCTTTTGCTGATGATTTATAGTAAAATTATATTAAACCATTTGTTTGTTTTTACAATCAGTATTAGAGGACCCAAAGTACAACTTTGTGACTTAAGTCTGGATCCGTTCTCACATTCTACAGGGTATTTTTTTTTAATTGAAATGACTACTACTTTAGTAAACTGTTCTATAGAAAGAATCATTACTAACAATGTATTCTTTGTAAGGATCATGAGTGATGTATTTTGTGCTAGTTGTTAAAAATCAACAGGGAAAGAATGATTCTTCTGTGCATTATTCTTACAAAATTGGACCATTGAGGAGACATTTGTATGAACAGAGGCTGTTGGGGAAGTTCAAAGGAAATGAAAAATAGAAGATCAAACTCAAAACCTTGTATTATCTCAACATTTAAAGGAATAACCTACTACGGAAACTTGTGTCAGTACATTTGTCTGATGAATATTGTTTAATATTATTCTGATGCTTTTAATATTTAAGTGAATTTTTTCTTGGCATAAATATTTTTTTAAATGTTGAAGTACTTTGGAAAATGTATACTAATTTAAATTATTTTTGCTACCTTTTTTCAGTATTAAATTATTTAATTCTGAACAATGAAAAGATTGAATATAATTCAGGAATATACATTATTAGTCATCTCTATGAAATATAAGTTATCAAGAAAAGTTGGTGATATGGGTACTACTTTTAATATTACTATGAATTTCTTTTGATATAACTTAGACAGATGAAAATTCCTGACTTGAATAGTTCATTTAGGTAAAACTGAATTAAAATATTGAAATCACTTATCCTATGAACTTGCCACCTGTGCTTTCTAGAGAAAGAAATTATACATGTGCTACAATCAACAATTCTTTTTTTATTATAGCCTTATGAGAAATGAGAAAATATTTTTATTTCTTTAAGCTGTTTTTTATGTATTATTCCAATGGTTCTGTATTATAGAAATAAATAAGCTTGACTTGTATCAATTGACTGACATAGACTAACATCTAAATTTTTCCAAAAAGCATTCACTTGCCCCTTCCAAGCAAAACCTCTTATATTAAAATCCCATGTGTCAAAAATATTGCCAAAGATTTCACATTAGCATTTGAACACAAATTGTTATAAACATGAAAAAATGATGAACATATGTTAATCACTATAATACTTTCTTCAGAATAGATAATGTTTCTGGAAATTTATCTTTTGATTTTTCAAGTGTTATTTTATTTTATTTTATTGAGAAAAAAAACACAGGAAAAAACAAAAAACCTACAAAAGAAACAAACAGTGACTAAGACAACAACAAAAACCCCAAAACAATAGCTATATAGGCTTTCAAAACAAGATGATAGGAATTTAACAATGGTTGTTATATTGCATACTGTTATCTTCAAAGGAGTTGCTTAGATTACCAGATATAGCGATGCAGAGTTAATCAGTTTATTAACTGTTCTTTTCCATGAACTAATAGAATTAGTAGTACAATTATCTTAGCTGTCTTGTGTACATATATACAAATATATATATATACTTTTTTCTTTTCCCTTCCTTCTTTTCTCCTTTCCCCCATCCCAATTGTTCTTTCCCTTGAGCAATTTCTTACCCTTACACAATATCTACTGTAGATTTTGGATCTTATTTACCCTTTCAGTTTCTTACACTAGGGAGACAATCAGGTATTCACACATGTGAGTCTGATTTATTTCACTTATGAGTATGGTCTCAAGTTCCAAGTGTTTTACTGAAAATTTTCACACAGTTGTATTTGCAGGTCACAGGCAGGAAATATTGGCAATTTCCTGATCACCATGATAGGACTATATTTTGGCAACTGCTAGGCAAAATACAATTTATTTGGTTTTTAAATTAACACTAGTAACTAATAAGCATATTAAAGAGACTGCACTTATTAAAAATGCATATGAGATGCATGTTTTAGCATATTTAATTATTAATTGGTCACTGAAAAAAGAAATATTGTTAGAGATTTTAGTTCATGTCACCCTAAGAAATCTGCCTTTATATTAAAATCCTAAACCTGAGGAAAGGCAGAGGCAGTCCCTGCTCCACATGCTTTCCAACAGACAAAGGGAGGCCCTGCTTGCTGATAACCAGCTCAGAGGGAAGGCAGAGGCAGGCCCTGCTCTGTATGCTTTCTAGCAGCCCTCAGGACACTTCTGCCCCAGATAACCAGCAAGGGCTGGGAAAAACAGAAGCAGGCCCTGCACCAGAGCACCCAGTGGCCACCGTTGGATACCTGCAGCCAGCACTGGCCAGGAAAACCAAACAGTCATGCTCCAGAGAAATTGTAGCCAAAGTGGGAGGTTCCCAAAACCCCACTACCCACTCATTTGGAAGAACTCAGGAAAATGTCAAGATGAAGAAACAAAAAGCAGTCCCTGTA